>JAWZYU010000003.1:88267750-88473750 GCA_038380435.1 Ryuthela nishihirai | reverse complement strand
GCACAGGGTATGGCTCTCCCGCACACGGGGCCACGGCTTAACGTCCCATCCGACGGACGGCGGCCTTTCCAAGCAGAAAGAAAGAGATATTAAACAACTCATGACAGAAAAATCTAAATTTAATCTATTAAATCACCTGAAAGCTAATATTTACATTATATTAATTTCATATTCCTTGACGTACTACAAAGAATATTTTTTTTCCAGAAACTATTACGGGAAACAATTTTCGGACATCAGAAAATATTACAATTGTTTTTATTCTTCTTTGTTTCCCATTTCTTCATGATCTCAAATTTACCCCCTTTGAATCCTTTCTTTCTAAGAATATTTTGTTTTATGCATCATTGGCCGCTAAATCTCCCTTTTTTCCAGTGAATTTCTATTTCTGTGGGAAAAAAAATCTTTTCATCTAGGTAGGATTTTACGTACAGGTTTTATCACTTCGGAATATCCGGGGCGGGGGTGGCTCAGTCGGTAGCGCGCCAGGCTCGTAATCTGTAGTTCCCAGGTTCGAGTCCCAGCTGGGTCAGCGTTGAGATTTATCTCCGGAAAATTTCCCGCCCTGCCCACGGTCAGTAGGGGACACCGATGGGCTTGGAAAGGCCGCCGTCCGTCGGATGAGACGTTAAGCCGTGGCTCCGTGTGCGGGAGAGCCATACCCTGTGCACGTTAAAGAACACTCTGGATGGCCTTGACGGGAGGCTACCATCTGTCTCCCAACAGCTGTTCCAGTGGGTCCCTTCCCCCAACCTTCTCTGAGCCTTCGGGGTCCATGTGACCTGGCCATTTAGCCCATGGTGTGCAAAAAAGTGCCGCTCAGAGGTAAAACAACCCAACAACCCAACTATTGTTGATGAAAAACCCCGTCATCATAGAATCAGTCTTGTAAGGTATCGGCATGGGTGTGTGACCTGCCACATTCCATGGGCTATTTCACCTGGCATTTGTGTTTTATATCCTTAATCCTCAATTTCTATGCACAGTTCATGGTTATCTGTGGGATTGTTTTACCTCTCACCGGTATTTTTTTGCACACAATGATCTAAATTGTCAGGCCACAAGGGCTCAGAGAAAGTTGGGAAGGAGATTAGTTGTAACAGAATAAAAAGTTTTCGACATAAAATAAAAGTCTTTTTAGATATGTTAATGATTATGAAATGTATCTGTTAAAATAATGGACTACATATATGAGATAATCTTCGCAACATTAGTTGATGGTTTGCGAAATGGGTTCGTTGATAGCTACTTGAAAACTGAGACCTAAATTAAGTTGTTTTATCGAACCATGAATAAAATTTTGTTTTCTGTATTGGTAAAAATTTTTATGAAACCATTCAACTGATTGCAACTGATTTAGTGACAACATGTCTTTTATAACGAATCAACTGATTCGTTATTCAACTGATCCAAACACCATTCAACTGATCCAAACACCATTTTGATATTTATGAGCTATGGAAAAAAAAAACGAAATTAGAAATGCATTCATTTCGTAAAATGTGAATTTTTATATTAAGAAAACAAATTTTAGATGACACTTTTATTTAGAAAATAATTTACAGCAAATTGAGAATGAAAAAAGTACAGAATTTGTAACCACCTGCCCTTGGCTACCATTTTATTATTAATTGAAAGAAAAATTACTCAACACTATTCCGATGATGTCACTGAATCAGTGGATTTAGCAGAAGAAATAAAAATAATTGTTGACATCGATACGTAACAATGATCGCAACTCAAAAATGAAAGCGAATGGGGAAAAAAAGGAGTTGATGTTTTAGCATCGTATGAAGAGAACTGTGCGATTCGCGTTACGAATTATGAAGAGAGGTAAGTTCTTATGAGTTGAATTAATGCAAATAAACATGTATCGTAGTGGTCATGTTATTGAAGCGTCGGTAGATTTACTTAAGCGTAAAGATGAATATGAATTCCTTCGTGATATTGGTGAAGGAGGTTACGGCAAAGTCATTGCGTTGTATGACAAAGCAAAAGCTTGTAAGGTAGCAACTAAGATAGTGGCAGAAGCTTCTAATGGTGAAGTTATGTTATGGCCACATTTATGCCACGACAACATTGTGGGCTTATATGGAACGATAACACTAATTGGAAGAGCGAAAGCATTCTTTATGCCCTTAATGGGTACGGGTCTTTTTAATTTAATACATGCACCTGAATTTTTTACTGTTCCCGATTGTATGACAAGAAAAAAGGGATTCGTTTTTGATTTCCTCAAAGGATTGGATTATTTACATAGTCAGGGATTAACACACAATGATTTAAAAGAAGAGAATATACTCGTTAATAGAGAAATGAATAAAGCTGTCATAACTGATTTCTCATGGGGCGGGGGTGGCTCAGTCGGTAGCGCGCCAGGCTCGTAATCTGTAGTTCCCAGGTTCGAGTCCCAGCTGGGTCAGCGTTGAGATTTATCTCCGCAAAATTCCCCGCCCTGCCCACGGTCAGTAGGGGACACCGATGGGCTTGGAAAGGCCGCCGTCCGTCGGATGGAACGTTAAGACGTGACCCGTGTGCGGGAGAGGCATACCCTGTGCACGTTAAAGAACACGCTGGATGGCCTTGACGGGAGGCTACCATCTGTCTCCCAACAGCTATTCCAGTGGGTCCTCTCCCCCCAACCTTCTCTGAGCCTTCGGGGTCCATGTGACCTGGCCATTTAGCCCATGGCGTGCAAAAAAGTGCCGCTCAGAGGTAAAACAACCCAACCCAACTGATTTCTCATTCCTTAAGAAAGCGCTTGAAACAGACTTTAGCAAGATAGCTGCGCCTTTTCTGTATTTACCACCGGAAATTGATGCCACAGATGCTGAGCTCTGGGTGGCAGGAATCGTAATTCTTCAGATAATGACAAAACAAGCGTTTTCAAAATGCATTAAACTTTGTGTACCTCGTCCCACTTTCGACAGTCATGTTAAACCGATGCTCACGAGCATGAAAGATCCTCCGTTCATGCGTTCGCTTCTATTAAAGGCTAATCCTGCTTCACCCATTAAAATTTGAAGCTGCTAATCAACCTTTTTAGATCTCTTTATTTGTGAAGAGCCGCAGAAAAGAGTAAGGGCGAAAGCAGCGCTGCTTCATGATTTCTTCTTGAAAGATGAAGTTAATAATGTTGAGTGTGATGGTGCAAAAGTGATGGACCCCTGTTTTCGTGTGATACGAAGAGGCGCTCATGCTAATAAAGTTGAAGGTTCGAAAAAGCCAAAAACTGTTTCGTCCAATAAAAATCCAGATGTTGAAATGAAAGAATGTGATAAAGCTTCACCAACTAATGATGCAATTACGCAAGTGCGTCGCACGATTTTTCAGGAGAATATTCTGCATGAGTTGCTGCTGTACGTCTACTAATAAAAGACAAGATTTTAAGATTGGCAAAGTGAATGAACTGCCTCCTGATGAAATGCATCCTAAAAGAGTAATGATAGGTTATAAGCAGCCAGATTCCGTTTCTGATGGTGTGAGTAATGAGAGCAAGAAGAATTCCGGGGTAAAGAAAAAAAAAATCAAAAGAAAGTTAGCTGAAAGGCCCAAAAGTCGGGGGTGTGAAAAGTGGGGGGGGGGGAAGAAATGTGTGAAGCAAAAAGAAATTAAAGATAAAGAATATGAAAAGAATTTAAAGAAAATAAGAAGAGAGCAAAGGGACCGTGCCAAAGGAAACGCAAATGAGGCAGAAAGCGGTGGTGAGAAAAGAGAAGAAAGTGAATTGGGTCGCAGTTTAGATGAGAAGAAATCTTTGAAGGAAAAATCCGAAAAGGATACTTGGTATGCGAATTAGCTGGATCAGCATTCTCCTTATGTGTTGAAGAAGAAAAATTTCCCTGATCCCTCTTTTTCCTTCCACATTAACCGCCTATGTGTGGAGGGGTTTTCTCCAGGTTAGAGCAAAACACTCTGACATGGATGGTGCCTTGACTTGGCGTCAGAGCTTTTCACTAAACCATCTAGCAGACATATTTCTATGTAACAGAAAATGCTGATTGACATTTTAATGCAACTTGGTAGTATCTTTATCCCTCTTTTTCCGCCCACGTTAGCTGCCTATATGGCTCAATCGGTAACACGCTAGGCTCGTAATCTGTAAATCCCAGGTTCGAGTCCCACCTGGGTCAACGTTGAGATTTATCTCCGCAAAACTCTCAGTCAGTAAGGGACACCGATGGGCTTGGAAAAGTCGCCGTTCGTAGGATGGGACGTAAAGTCGTGGCCCCGTCTCTGGGAGACCCTGTGCACCTTAAAAACATGATGGATGGCCTTGACGGGAGCTGCAATCTGTCCAGTGAATTCTCTTCCCTCAACTGTCTTTGAGCCCTCGGGGTTCTTGTGACCTGGCCATTTAGCCCATTTTGAACAAAAAAGTGTAACTCAGAGGTAAAACCATTGACGATCCTATTTTTTCGTTTTCGGCTATCCGTAGTTGCATTAGAGTAAGATGTGAACATAATTGCTGTATTTGTAACTGTGCTCATTAGTGAACGGTTTAAATATTTCACTCTTGAAACATTGATTTGTTTATTGACCCCCCCCCCCCCCCTCTGAAAAAGTCTTTCCTAATGCCCATTGGAAGTTTCTAGCTGAAATATTTAGTGCGTTGCTTTGACCAGATTCGAAATGGTTTTACAAAAAATTGACATCTAACGTATGCGAAAAGAACTATACAAAATAATCTCTGAATGCTTTTGAATATCGAAAGAAATGTAATTCCGATTATTAACATTTTTCTAAATACCATTCCTTTGTTGAATTTAAAATTTTTACGTGAAATTTGTTTTTATAAATGAGCAAATGAAATTCAAGTGCTCAAATATATAATTAAGTTTTTTTTTTCAGATTCCTAACTATATAATTGAACTTAGGCTCTCTGAGATGAGTTCGAGCTCGAGCGGACTTGGGCTCAGAATAGTTTAAGTTTCAAACATGTAGCAATTTGAAATAAGCACCATGTGGGTTTCGATTATTTTTTTACATATTCTCTAGCGTTTTTGATTGAATAGCTCTTTGCGTTTAGCAGGAGGCCTACGAATTTTCAGTCTCTACTAGTATTTCCATTTTTTCGTTTCAAATAGCATTAACATTTTAATTTTATTATAAAATTATTATAATTAATAAGAATAAAATAAATGATTAGCGACATGCATTTCTCTGTATACGTAGGTCTTATGATGCGTCAGAGAATGTTTCCTCCAAATGGGTCTCGGGCTCAAATAATTGACGAAATGGACTCCGGGTTCAGTAATTGACGAAATGGTTCAGGCTCAGACTGACTCGGGCTCAATAATTCAAGAAATGATTCAGGGGTATCGGATTCAACAGCTTTGAACTCGGGCTCGTAAAATTGATCCCGTCCTGAACTCGTTTCTGCTAAGGTTGGGTTGTTTTACCTCTGAGCGGCACTTTTTTGCACACCATGGGCTAAATGGCCAGGTCACATGGACCCCGAAGGCTCAGAGAAGATTGGGGGAGGGGACCCACTGGAACAGCTGTTGGGAGACAGATGGTAGCCTCCCGTCAAGGCCATCCAGCGTGTTCTTTAACGTGCACGGGATATGGCTCTCTCCTGCACACGGGACCACGGCTTAACGTCCCATCCGACGGACGGCGGCCTTTCCTAGCCCATCGGTGTCCCCTACTGACTGTGGGCAGGGCGGGGAATTTTGCGGAGATAAATCTCAACGCTGACCCAGCTGGGAACTACAGATTACGAGCCTGGCGCGCTACCGACTGAGCCACCCCGCCCCCGTTTCTGCTAAGCTGCATTGCAACTATACCAATGAGAGATTTGATGCGATGAACGTAAGAACGTCTCAAGCGGAATGGGATGAGTTGTTCACGCTTTGTATAAATTTTTATGAACGAAGAATTCTTTGAATTCCTGTTCCAGATCCATAACCATTGTTAGTTTATTAAAGTGTCTCAAGACAGACAACAGTGGAATACGATTTTGGCGGAAGAATAGAAACATGATTCATTACAGCTCACAGAATGTTTAGTTCATTTTCAAAAAAAAAAAAGCCACCAATATTTTCACTTTGTCACATGTAGATATTCACTTTTTTGTTTTTACAGATAATTCTTTTTGAGTTGGATAGATATTGATGAAATGTTACGTTTCGTATTTTTCGAATATCCCAATAGTTTTCATACAAAACCTAGGCACATAATAGGCACATAATACAAACAATAAAAATGACGATTCTGATCCATTTCTAGAAAATTTTTTGACCAAATACTTTTAGGTGCATAATAATCAGTTCATAGTACTCATCAAAAATGTATATTTTTGGTTCTTAATCAAAATATTTTAATAATTTCTAAAAAATAGAGTGTTTTTTCCAATTCATTACTCATTAGAATTGTATTTTTTCGTTTTAAGAGAGATAATTTTTTCTGCGGCTCTTTCAGAATATAGTTTTTTTTCCTAGTGGCTCTTCACTAAGTTTGGGTTGGACTCGATTTTTAACAGCATATCGTAAATATCGAGATCAGTGAACCAGTAAGGCCGCAAAGTTTGCATAAAAATATTAAAATGAATTTCACATTTTCTATTCGATCGACAGATGCCACTAGTTCACTTTAAAGTAGGGGTTTTCAATGTGGGGTACGCGGTAAAATATTTTGGGGTACGCCGTGAGAGCTCAAAATTCGCTAGATATATGTTATATATATACGTTTTATGTTATTCCCATTGTTATACTATAACTATAGTTTTATCTATCTATACAAGGGATACGCCAGGTTACATACACATTTCCAGGGGGTACGTGAAGCATGAAAGGTTGAGAACCACTGATATATATGTTTAAATAAATTTAATAAAATTAAAATATAATATGTAGATATATATGTTTTATTTTATTCCCATTGTTATACTATAACTATAGTTTTATCTATCTATACAAGGGATACGCCAGGTTACATACACATTTCCAGGGGGTACGTGAAGCATAAAAGGTTGAGAACCACTGATATATATGTTTAAATAAATTTAATAAAATTAAAATATAATATGTAGATATATATGTTTTATTTTATTCCCATTGTTATACTATAACTATAGTTTTATCTATCTATACAAGGGATACGCCAGGATACATACACATTTCCAGGGGGTACGTGAAGCATAAAAGGTTGAGAACCACTGATATATATGTTTAAATAAATTTAATAAAATTAAAATATAATAGGTAGATATATATGTTTTATTTTATTCCCATTGTTATACTATAACTATAGTTTTATCTATCTATACAAGGGATACGCCAGGTTACATACACATTTCCAGGGGGTACGTGAAGCATAAAAGGTTGAGAACCACTGATATATATGTTTAAATAAATTTAATAAAATTAAAATATAATATGTAGATATATATGTTTTATTTTATTCCCATTGTTATACTATAACTATAGTTTTATCTATCTATACAAGGGATACGCCAGGTTACATACACATTTCCAGGGGGTACGTGAAGCATAAAAGGTTGAGAACCACTGATATATATGTTTAAATAAATTTAATAAAATTAAAATATAATATGTAGATATATATGTTTTATTTTATTCCCATTGTTATAATATAACTATAGTTTTATCTATCTATACAAGGGATACGCCAGGATACATACACATTTCCAGGGGGTACGTGAAGCATAAAAGGTTGAAAACCACTGATATATATGTTTAAATAAATTTAATAAAATTAAAATATAATATGTAGATATATATGTTTTATTTTATTCCCATTGTTATACTATAACTATAGTTTTATCCATCTATACAAGGGATACGCCAGGTTACATACACATTTCCAGGGGGTACGTGAAGCATAAAAGGTTGAGAACCACTGATATATATGTTTAAATAAATTTAATAAAATTAAAATATAATATGTAGATATATATGTTTTATTTTATTCCCATTGTTATACTATAACTATAGTTTTATCTATCTATACAAGGGATACGCCAGGTTACATACACATTTCCAGGGGGTTCGTGAAGCATAAAAGTTTGAGAACCACTGATATATATATGTTTAAATAAATTTAATAAAATTAAAATATAATATGTAGATATATATGTTTTATTTTATTCCCATTGTTATACTATAACTATAGTTTTATCTATCTATACAAGGGATACGCCAGGTTACATACACATTTCCAGGGGGTACGTGAAGCATAAAAGGTTGAGAACCACTGATATATATGTTTAAATAAATTTAATAAAATTAAAATATAATATGTAAATATATATGTTTTATTTTATTCCCATTGTTATACTATAACTATAGTTTTATCTATCTATACAAGGGATACGCCAGGTTACATACACATTTCCAGGGGGTACGTGAAGCATAAAAGTTTGAGAACCACTGATATATATGTTTAAATAAATTTAATAAAATTAAAATATAATATGTAGATATATATGTTTTATTTTATTCCCATTGTTATACTATAACTATAGTTTTATCTATCTATACAAGGGATACGCCAGGTTACATACACATTTCCAGGGGGTACGTGAAGCATAAAAGGTTGAGAACCACTGATATATATGTTTAAATAAATTTCATAAAATTAAAGTATAATATGTAGATATATGTTTTATTTTATTCTCATTGTTATATTATAACTATAGTTTTATCTATCTGTACAAGGGATACGCCAGGTTACATACACATTTCCAGGGGGTACGTGAAGCATAAAAGGTTGAGAACCACTGATATCTATGTTTAAATAAATTTAATAAAATTAAAATATAATATGTAGATATATATATGTTTTATTTTATTCCCATTGTTATACTATAACTATAGTTTTATCTATCTATACAAGGGATACGCCAGGTTACATACACATTTCCAGGGGGTACGTGAAGCATAAAAGTGTGAGAACCACTGATATATATGTTTAAATAAATTTAATAAAATTAAAATATAAATGTAGATATATATGTTTTATTTTATTCCCATTGTTATACTATAACTATAGTTTTATCTATCTATACAAGGGATACGCCAGGTTACATACACATTTCCAGGGGGTACGTGAAGCATAAAAGGTTGAGAACCACTGATATATATGTTTAAATAAATTTAATAAAATTAAAATATAATATGTAGATATATGTTTTATTTTATTCTCATTGTTATACTATAACTATAGTTTTATCTATCTGTACAAGGGATACGCCAGGTTACATACACATTTCCAGGGGGTACGTGAAGCATAAAAGGTTGAGAACCACTGATATATATGTTTAAATAAATTTAATAAAATTAAAATATAATATGTAGATATATATGTTTTATTTTATTCCCATTGTTATACTATAACTATGGTTTTATCTATCTATACAAGGGATACGCCAGGTTACATACACATTTCCAGGGGGTACGTGAAGCATAAAATGTTGAGAACCACTGATATATATGTTTAAATAAATTTAATAAAATTAAAATATAATATGTAGATATATATGTTTTATTTTATTCCCATTGTTATACTATAACTATAGTTTTATCTATCTATACAAGGGATACGCCAGGTTACATACACATTTCCAGGGGGTACGTGAAGCATAAAAGGTTGAGAACCACTGATATATATGTTTAAATAAATTTCATAAAATTAAAGTATAATATGTAGATATATGTTTTATTTTATTCTCATTGTTATACTATAACTATAGTTTTATCTATCTGTACAAGGGATACGCCAGGTTACATACACATTTCCAGGGGGTACGTGAAGCATAAAAGGTTGAGAACCACTGATATCTATGTTTAAATAAATTTAATAAAATTAAAATATAATATGTAGATATATATGTTTTATTTTATTCCCATTGTTATACTATAACTATAGTTTTATCTATCTATACAAGGGATACGCCAGGTTACATACACATTTCCAGGGGGTACGTGAAGCATAAAAGGTTGAGAACCACTGATATATATGTTTAAATAAATTTAATAAAATTAAAATATAATATGTAGATATATATGTTTTATTTTATTCCCATTGTTATACTATAACTATAGTTTTATCTATCTATACAAGGGATACGCCAGGTTACATACACATTTCCAGGGGGTACGTGAAGCATAAAAGGTTGAGAACCACTCATATATATATGTTTAAATAAATTTAATAAAATTAAAATATAATATGTAGATATATATATGTTTTGTTTTATTCCCATTGTTATACTATAACTATAGTTTTATCTATCTATACAAGGGATACGCCAGGTTACATACATATTTTCAGGGGGTACGTGAAGCATAAAAGGTTGAGAACCACTCATATATATATGTTTAAATAAATTTAATAAAATTAAAATATAATATGTAGATATATATGTTTTATTTTATTCCCATTGTTATACTATAACTATAGTTTTATCTATCTATACAAGGGATACGCCAGGTTACATACACATTTTCAGGGGGTACGTGAAGCATAAAAGGTTGAGAACCACTGATATATAAGTTTAAATAAATTTCATAAAATTAAAATATAATATGTAGATATATATGTTTTATTTTATTCCCATTGTTATACTATAACTATAGTTTTATCTATCTATACAAGGGATACGCCAGGTTACATACACATTTCCAGGGGGTACGTGAAGCATAAAAGTTTGAGAACCACTGATATATATGTTTAAATAAATTTAATAAAATTAAAATATAATATGTAGATATATATGTTTTATTTTATTCCCATTGTTATACTATAACTATAGTTTTATCTATCTATACAAGGGATACGCCAGGTTACATACACATTTCCAGGGGGTACGTGAAGCATAAAAGGTTGAGAACCACTGATATATATGTTTAAATAAATTTCATAAAATTAAAGTATAATATGTAGATATATGTTTTATTTTATTCTCATTGTTATACTATAACTATAGTTTTATCTATCTGTACAAGGGATACGCCAGGTTACATACACATTTCCAGGGGGTACGTGAAGCATAAAAGGTTGAGAACCACTGATAGATATGTTTAAATAAATTTAATAAAATTAAAATATAATATGTAGATATATATGTTTTATTTTATTCCCATTGTTATACTATAACTATAGTTTATCTATCTATACAAGGGATACGCCAGGTTACATACACACTTCCAGGGGGTACGTGAAGCATAAAAGGTTGAGAACCACTGATAGATATGTTTAAATAAATTTAATAAAATTAAAATATAATATGTAGATATATATGTTTTATTTTATTCCCATTGTTATACTATAACTATAGTTTTATCTATCTATACAAGGGATACGCCAGGTTACATACACATTTCCAGGGGGTACGTGAAGCATAAAAGGTTGAGAACCACTCATATATATGTTTAAATAAATTTAATAAAATTAAAATATAATGTAGATATATATGTTTTATTTTATTCCCATTGTTATACTATAACTATAGTTTCATCTATCTATACAAGGAATACGCCAGGTTACATATACATTTCCAGGGGGTACGTGAAGCATAAAAGGTTGAGAACCACTGATATATATGTTTAAATAAATTTAATAAAATTAAAATATAATATGTAGATATATATGTTTTATTTTATTCCCATTGTTATACTATAACTATAGTTTTATCTATCTATACAAGGGATACGCCAGGTTACATACACATTTCCAGGGGGTACGTGAAGCATAAAAGGGTGAGAACCACTGATATATATGTTTAAATAAATTTAATAAAATTAAAATATAATATGTAGATATATATGTTTTATTTTATTCCCATTGTTATACTATAACTATAGTTTTATCTATCTATACAAGGGATACGCCAGGTTACATACACATTTCCAGGGGGTACGTGAAGCATAAAAGTTTGAGAACCACTGATATATATGTTTAAATAAATTTAATAAAATTAAAATATAATATGTAGATATATATGTTTTATTTTATTCCCATTGTTATACTATAACTATAGTTTTATCTATCTATACAAGGGATACGCCAGGTTACATACACATTTCCAGGGGGTACGTGAAGCATAAAAGGTTGAGAACCACTGATATATATGTTTAAATAAATTTAATAAAATTATAATATAATATGTAGATATATGTTTTATTTTATTCCCATTGTTATACTATAACTATAGTTTTATCTATCTGTACAAGGGATACGCCAGGTTACATACATATTTCCAGGGGGTACGTGAAGCATTAAAGGTTGAGAACCACTGATATATATGTTTAAATAAATTTAATAAAATTAAAATATAATATGTAGATATATATGTTTTATTTTATTCCCATTGTTATACTATAACTATAGTTTTATCTATCTATACAAGGGATACGCCAGGTTACATACACATTTCCAGGGGGTACGTGAAGCATAAAAGGTTGAGAACCACTGATAGATATGTTTAAATAAATTTAATAAAATTAAAATATAATATGTAGATATATATATGTTTTATTTTATTCCCATTGTTATACTATAACTATAGTTTTATCTATCTATACAAGGGATACGCCAGGTTACATACACATTTCCAGGGGGTACGTGAAGCATAAAAGGTTGAGAACCACTGATATATATGTTTAAATAAATTTAATAAAATTAAAATATAATATGTAAATATATATGTTTTATTTTATTCCCATTGTTATACTATAACTATAGTTTTATCTATCTATACAAGGGATACGCCACGTTACATACACATTTCCAGGGGGTACGTGAAGCATAAAATGTTGAGAACCACTGATATATATGTTTAAATAAATTTAATAAAATTAAAATATAATATGTAGATATATATGTTTTATTTTATTCCCATTTTTATACTATAACTATAGTTTTATCTATCTATACAAGGGATACGCCAGGTTACATACACATTTCCAGGGGGTACGTGAAGCATAAAAGGTTGAGAACCACTCATATATATATGTTTAAATAAATTTAATAAAATTAAAATATAATATGTAGATATATATGTTTTGTTTTATTCCCATTGTTATACTATAACTATAGTTTTATCTATCTATACAAGGGATACGCCAGGTTACATACACATTTTCAGGGGGTACGTGAAGCAGAAAAGGTTGAGAACCACTCATATATATATGTTTAAATAAATTTAATAAAATTAAAATATAATATGTAGATATATATGTTTTGTTTTATTCCCATTGTTATACTATAACTATAGTTTTATCTATCTATACAAGGGATACGCCAGGTTACATACACATTTTCAGGGGGTACGTGAAGCATAAAAGGTTGAGAACCACTGATATATAAGTTTAAATAAATTTCATAAAATTAAAATATAATATGTAGATATATGTTTTATTTTATTCTCATTGTTATACTATAACTATAGTTTTATCTATCTGTACAAGGGATACGCCAGGTTACATACACATTTCCAGGGGGTACGTGAAGCATAAAAGGTTGAGAACCACTGATATCTATGTTTAAATAAATTTAATAAAATTAAAATATAATATGTAGATATATATGTTTTATTTTATTCCCATTGTTATACTATAACTATAGTTTTATCTATCTATACAAGGGATACGCCAGGTTACATACACATTTCCAGGGGGTACGTGAAGCATAAAAGTTTGAGAACCACTGATATATATGTTTAAATAAATTTAATAAAATTAAAATATAATATGTAGATATATATGTTTTATTTTATTCCCATTGTTATACTATAACTATAGTTTTATCTATCTATACAAGGGATACGCCAGGTTACATACACATTTCCAGGGGGTACGTGAAGCATAAAAGGTTGAGAACCACTGATATATATGTTTAAATAAATTTCATAAAATTAAAGTATAATATGTAGATATATGTTTTATTTTATTCTCATTGTTATACTATAACTATAGTTTTATCTATCTGTACAAGGGATACGCCAGGTTACATACACATTTCCAGGGGGTACGTGAAGCATAAAAGGTTGAGAACCACTGATATCTATGTTTAAATAAATTTAATAAAATTAAAATATAATATGTAGATATATATGTTTTATTTTATTCCCATTGTTATACTATAACTATAGTTTTATCT
The DNA here is from genome assembly GCA_038380435.1 of Ryuthela nishihirai. Lineage (NCBI taxonomy): Eukaryota > Metazoa > Arthropoda > Arachnida > Araneae > Heptathelidae > Ryuthela > Ryuthela nishihirai. Next base: position 88,459,626 of record JAWZYU010000003.1, on the reverse strand, counting down.
ATCTATACAAGGGATACGCCAGGTTACATACACATTTCCAGGGGGTACGTGAAGCATAAAAGTGTGAGAACCACTGATATATATGTTTAAATAAATTTAATAAAATTAAAATATAATATGTAGATATATATGTTTTATTTTATTCCCATTGTTATACTATAACTATAGTTTTATCTATCTATACAAGGGATACGCCAGGTTACATACACATTTCCAGGGGGTACGTGAAGCATAAAAGGTTGAGAACCACTGATATATATGTTTAAATAAATTTAATAAAATTAAAATATAATATGTAGATATATATATGTTTTGTTTTATTCCCATTGTTATACTATAACTATAGTTTTATCTATCTATACAAGGGATACGCCAGGTTACATACACATTTCCAGGGGGTACGTGAAGCATAAAAGGTTGAGAACCACTGATATATATGTTTAAATAAATTTCATAAAATTGAAATATAATATGTAGATATATGTTTTATTTTATTCTCATTGTTATACTATAACTATAGTTTTATCTATCTGTACAAGGGATACGCCAGGTTACATACACATTTCCAGGGGGTACGTGAAGCATAAAAGGTTGAGAACCACTGATATATATGTTTAAATAAATTTAATAAAATTAAAATATAATATGTAGATATATATGTTTTATTTTATTCCCATTGTTATACTATAACTATGGTTTTATCTATCTATACAAGGGATACGCCAGGTTACATACACATTTCCAGGGGGTACGTGAAGCATAAAATGTTGAGAACCACTGATATATATGTTTAAATAAATTTAATAAAATTAAAATATAATATGTAGATATATGTTTTATTTTATTCCCATTGTTATACTATAACTATAGTTTTATCTATCTATACAAGGGATACGCCAGGTTACATACACATTTCCAGGGGGTACGTGAAGCATAAAAGGTTGAGAACCACTCATATATATGTTTAAATAAATTTAATAAAATTAAAATATAATATGTAGATATATATGTTTTATTTTATTCCCATTGTTATACTATAACTATAGTTTCATCTATCTATACAAGGAATACGCCAGGTTACATATACATTTCCAGGGGGTACGTGAAGCATAAAAGGTTGAGAACCACTGATATATATGTTTAAATAAATTTAATAAAATTAAAATATAATATGTAGATATATATGTTTTATTTTATTCCCATTGTTATACTATAACTATAGTTTTATCTATCTATACAAGGGATACGCCAGGTTACATACACATTTCCAGGGGGTACGTGAAGCATAAAAGGGTGAGAACCACTGATATATATGTTTAAATAAATTTAATAAAATTAAAATATAATATGTAGATATATATGTTTTATTTTATTCCCATTGTTATACTATAACTATAGTTTTATCTATCTATACAAGGGATACGCCAGGTTACATACACATTTCCAGGGGGTACGTGAAGCATAAAAGTTTGAGAACCACTGATATATATGTTTAAATAAATTTAATAAAATTAAAATATAATATGTAGATATATATGTTTTATTTTATTCCCATTGTTATACTATAACTATAGTTTTATCTATCTATACAAGGGATACGCCAGGTTACATACACATTTCCAGGGGGTACGTGAAGCATAAAAGGTTGAGAACCACTGATATATATGTTTAAATAAATTTAATAAAATTAAAATATAATATGTAGATATATATGTTTTGTTTTATTCCCATTGTTATACTATAACTATAGTTTTATCCATCTATACAAGGGATACGCCAGGTTACATACACATTTCCAGGGGGTACGTGAAGCATAAAAGGTTGAGAACCACTGATATATATGTCTAAATAAATTTCATAAAATTAAAATATAATATGTAGATATATGTTTTATTTTATTCTCATTGTTATACTATAACTATAGTTTTATCTATCTGTACAAGGGATACGCCAGGTTACATACACATTTCCAGGGGGTACGTGAAGCATAAAAGGTTGAGAACCACTGATATCTATGTTTAAATAAATTTAATAAAATTAAAATATAATATGTAGATATATATGTTTTATTTTATTCCCATTGTTATACTATAACTATAGTTTTATCTATCTATACAAGGGATACGCCAGGTTACATACACATTTCCAGGGGGTACGTGAAGCATAAAAGTTTGAGAACCAGTGATATATATGTTTAAATAAATTTAATAAAATTAAAATATAATATGTAGATATATATGTTTCATTTTATTCCCATTGTTATACTATAACTATAGTTTTATCTATCTATACAAGGGATACGCCAGGTTACATACACATTTCCATGGGGTACGTGAAGCATAAAAGGTTGAGAACCACTGATATATATGTTTAAATAAATTTCATAAAATTAAAATATAATATGTAGATATATGTTTTATTTTATTCTCATTGTTATACTATAACTATAGTTTTATCTATCTGTACAAGGGATACGCCAGGTTACATACACATTTCCAGGGGGTACGTGAAGCATAAAAGGTTGAGAACCACTGATATCTATGTTTAAATAAATTTAATAAAATTAAAATATAATATGTAGATATATATGTTTTATTTTATTCCCATTGTTATACTATAACTATAGTTTTATCTATCTATACAAGGGATACGCCAGGTTACATACACATTTCCAGGGGGTACGTGAAGCATAAAAGTTTGAGAACCACTGATATATATGTTTAAATAAATTTAATAAAATTAAACTATAATATGTAGATATATATGTTTTATTTTATTCCCATTGTTATACTATAACTATAGTTTTATCTATCTATACAAGGGATACGCCAGGTTACATACACATTTCCAGGGGGTACGTGAAGCATAAAAGGTTGAGAACCACTCATATATATGTTTAAATAAATTTAATAAAATTAAAATATAATATGTAGATATATATATTTTATTTTATTCCCATTGTTATACTATAACTATAGTTTCATCTATCTATACAAGGGATACGCCAGGTTACATACACATTTCCAGGGAGTACGTGAAGCATAAAAGGTTGAGAACCACTGATATATATGTTTAAATAAATTTCATAAAATTAAAGTATAATATGTAGATATATGTTTTATTTTATTCTCATTGTTATACTATAACTATAGTTTTATCTATCTGTACAAGGGATACGCCAGGTTACATAAACATTTCCAGGGAGTACGTGAAGCATAAAAGGTTGAGAACCACTGATATCTATGTTTAAATAAATTTAATAAAATTAAAATATAATATGTAGATATATATGTTTTATTTTATTCCCATTGTTATACTATAACTATAGTTTTATCTATCTGTACAAGGGATACGCCAGGTTACATACACATTTCCAGGGGGTACGTGAAGCATAAAAGGTTGAGAACCACTGATATATATGTTTAAATAAATTTAATAAAATTAAAATATAATATGTAGATATATATGTTTTATTTTATTCCCATTGTTATACTATAACTATGGTTTTATCTATCTATACAAGGGATACGCCAGGTTACATACACATTTCCAGGGGGTACGTGAAGCATAAAATGTTGAGAACCACTGATATATATGTTTAAATAAATTTAATAAAATTAAAATATAATATGTAGATATATATGTTTTATTTTATTCCCATTGTTATACTATAACTATAGTTTTATCTATCTATACAAGGGATACGCCAGGTTACATACACATTTCCAGGGGGTACGTGAAGCATAAAAGGTTGAGAACCACTCATATATGTGTTTAAATAAATTTAATAAAATTAAAATATAATATGTAGATATATATTTTTTATTTTATTCCCATTGTTATACTATAACTATAGTTTCATCTATCTATACAAGGAATACGCCAGGTTACATATACATTTCCAGGGGGTACGTGAAGCATAAAATGTTGAGAACCACTGATATATATGTTTAAATAAATTTAATAAAATTAAAATATAATATGTAGATATATATGTTTTATTTTATTCCCATTGTTATACTATAACTGTAGTTTTATCTATCTATACAAGGGATGCGCCAGGTTACATACACATTTCCAGGGGGTACGTGAAGCATAAAAGGGTGAGAACCACTGATATATATGTTTAAATAAATTTAATAAAATTAAAATATAATATGTAGATATATATGTTTTATTTTATTCCCATTGTTATACTATAACTATAGTTTTATCTATCTATACAAGGGATACGCCAGGTTACATACACATTTCCAGGGGGTACGTGAAGCATAAAAGTTTGAGAACCACTGATATATATGTTTAAATAAATTTAATAAAATTAAAATATAATATGTAGATATATATGTTTTATTTTATTCCCATTGTTATACTATAACTATAGTTTTATCTATCTATACAAGGGATACGCCAGGTTACATACACATTTCCAGGGGGTACGTGAAGCATAAAATGTTGAGAACCACTGATATATATGTTTAAATAAATTTAATAAAATTATAATATAATATGTAGATATATGTTTTATTTTATTCCCATTGTTATACTATAACTATAGTTTTATCTATCTGTACAAGGGATACGCCAGGTTACATACATATTTCCAGGGGGTACGTGAAGCATTAAAGGTTGAGAACTACTGATATATATGTTTAAATAAATTTAATAAAATTAAAATATAATATGTAGATATATATGTTTTATTTTATTCCCATTGTTATACTATAACTATAGTTTTATCTATCTATACAAGGGATACGCCAGGTTACATACACATTTCCAGGGGGTACGTGAAGCATAAAAGGTTGAGAACCACTGATAGATATGTTTAAATAAATTTAATAAAATTAAAATATAATATGTAGATATATATGTTTTATTTTATTCCCATTGTTATACTATAACTATAGTTTTATCTATCTATACAAGGGATACGCCAGGTTACATACACATTTCCAGGGGGTACGTGAAGCATAAAAGGTTGAGAACCACTGATATATATGTTTAAATAAATTTAATAAAATTAAAATATAATATGTAAATATATATGTTTTATTTTATTCCCATTGTTATACTATAACTATAGTTTTATCTATCTATACAAGGGATACGCCACGTTACATACACATTTCCAGGGGGTACGTGAAGCATAAAAGTTTGAGAACCACTGATATATATGTTTAAATAAATTTAATAAAATTAAAATATAATATGTAGATATATATGTTTTATTTTATTCCCATTGTTATACTATAACTATAGTTTTATCTATCTATACAAGGGATACGCCAGGTTACATACACATTTCCAGGGGGTACGTGAAGCATAAAAGGTTGAGAACCACTCATATATATATGTTTAAATAAATTTAATAAAATTAAAATATAATATGTAGATATATATGTTTTGTTTTATTCCCATTGTTATACTATAACTATAGTTTTATCCATCTATACAAGGGATACGCCAGGTTACATACACATTTCCAGGGGGTACGTGAAGAATAAAAGGTTGAGAACCACTGATATATATGTCTAAATAAATTTCATAAAATTAAAATATAATATGTAGATATATGTTTTATTTTATTCTCATTGTTATACTATAAATATAGTTTTATCTATCTGTACAAGGGATACGCCAGGTTACATACACATTTCCAGGGGGTACGTGAAGCATAAAAGGTTGAGAACCACTGATATCTATGTTTAAATAAATTTAATAAAATTAAAATATAATATGTAGATATATATGTTTTATTTTATTCCCATTGTTATACTATAACTATAGTTTTATCTATCTATACAAGGGATACGCCAGGTTACATACACATTTCCAGGGGGTACGTGAAGCATAAAAGTTTGAGAACCACTGATATATATGTTTAAATAAATTTAATAAAATTAAAATATAATATGTAGATATATATGTTTCATTTTATTCCCATTGTTATACTATAACTATAGTTTTATCTATCTATACAAGGGATACGCCAGGTTACATACACATTTCCAGGGGGTACGTGAAGCATAAAAGGTTGAGAACCACTGATATATATGTTTAAATAAATTTCATAAAATTAAAATATAATATGTAGATATATGTTTTATTTTATTCTCATTGTTATACTATAACTATAGTTTTATCTATCTGTACAAGGGATACGCCAGGTTACATACACATTTCCAGGGGGTACGTGAAGCATAAAAGGTTGAGAACCACTGATATCTATGTTTAAATAAATTTAATAAAATTAAAATATAATATGTAGATATATATGTTTTATTTTATTCCCATTGTTATACTATAACTATAGTTTTATCTATCTATACAAGGGATACGCCAGGTTACATACACATTTCCAGGGGGTACGTGAAGCATAAAAGTTTGAGAACCACTGATATATATGTTTAAATAAATTTAATAAAATTAAAATATAATATGTAGATATATATGTTTTATTTTATTCCCATTGTTATACTATAACTATAGTTTTATCTATCTATACAAGGGATACGCCAGGTTACATACACATTTCCAGGGGGTACGTGAAGCATAAAAGGTTGAGAACCACTGATATATATGTTTAAATAAATTTAATAAAATTAAAATATAATATGTAGATATATATGTTTTATTTTATTCCCATTGTTATACTATAACTATAGTTTCATCTATCTATACAAGGGATACGCCAGGTTACATACACATTTCCAGGGGGTACGTGAAGCATAAAAGGTTGAGAACCACTGATATATATGTTTAAATAAATTTCATAAAATTAAAGTATAATATGTAGATATATGTTTTATTTTATTCTCATTGTTATACTATAACTATAGTTTTATCTATCTGTACAAGGGATACGCCAGGTTACATACACATTTCCAGGGAGTACGTGAAGCATAAAAGGTTGAGAACCACTGATATCTATGTTTAAATAAATTTAATAAAATTAAAATATAATATGTAGATATATATGTTTTATTTTATTCCCATTGTTATACTATAACTATAGTTTTATCTATCTATACAAGGGACACGCCAGGTTACATACACATTTCCAGGGGGTACGTGAAGCATAAAAGTGTGAGAACCACTGATATATATGTTTAAATAAATTTAATAAAATTAAAATATAATATGTAGATATATATGTTTTATTTTATTCCCATTGTTATACTATAACTATAGTTTTATCTATCTATACAAGGGATACGCCAGGTTACATACACATTTCCAGGGGGTACGTGAAGCATAAAATGTTGAGAACCACTGATATATATGTTTAAATAAATTTAATAAAATTAAAATATAATATGTAGATATATATATGTTTTGTTTTATTCCCATTGTTATACTATAACTATAGTTTTATCTATCTATACAAGGGATACGCCAGGTTACATACACATTTCCAGGGGGTACGTGAAGCATAAAAGGTTGAGAACCACTGATATATATGTTTAAATAAATTTCATAAAATTAAAATATAATATGTAGATATATGTTTTATTTTATTCTCATTGTTATACTATAACTATAGTTTTATCTATCTGTACAAGGGATACGCCAGGTTACATACACATTTCCAGGGGGTACGTGAAGCATAAAAGGTTGAGAACCACTGATATATATGTTTAAATAAATTTAATAAAATTAAAATATAATATGTAGATATATATGTTTTATTTTATTCCCATTGTTATACTATAACTATGGTTTTATCTATCTATACAAGGGATACGCCAGGTTACATACACATTTCCAGGGGGTACGTGAAGCATAAAATGTTGAGAACCACTGATATATATGTTTAAATAAATTTAATAAAATTAAAATATAATATGTAGATATATATGTTTTATTTTATTCCCATTGTTATACTATAACTATAGTTTTATCTATCTATACAAGGGATACGCCAGGTTACATACACATTTCCAGGGGGTACGTGAAGCATAAAAGGTTGAGAACCACTCATATATATGTTTAAATAAATTTAATAAAATTAAAATATAATATGTAGATATATATGTTTTATTTTATTCCCATTGTTATACTATAACTATAGTTTCATCTATCTATACAAGGAATACGCCAGGTTACATATACATTTCCAGGGGGTACGTGAAGCATAAAAGGTTGAGAACCACTGATATATATGTTTAAATAAATTTAATAAAATAAAAATATAATATGTAGATATATATGTTTTATTTTATTCCCATTGTTATACTATAACTGTAGTTTTATCTATCTATACAAGGGATGCGCCAGGTTACATACACATTTCCAGGGGGTACGTGAAGCATAAAAGGGTGAGAACCACTGATATATATGTTTAAATAAATTTAATAAAATTAAAATATAATATGTAGATATATATGTTTTATTTTATTCCCATTGTTATACTATAACTATAGTTTTATCTATCTATACAAGGGATACGCCAGGTTACATACACATTTCCAGGGGGTACGTGAAGCATAAAAGTTTGAGAACCACTGATATATATGTTTAAATAAATTTAATAAAATTAAAATATAATATGTAGATATATATGTTTTATTTTATTCCCATTGTTATACTATAACTATAGTTTTATCTATCTATACAAGGGATACGCCAGGTTACATACACATTTCCAGGGGGTACGTGAAGCATAAAAGGTTGAGAACCACTGATATATATGTTTAAATAAATTTAATAAAATTATAATATAATATGTAGATATATGTTTTATTTTATTCCCATTGTTATACTATAACTATAGTTTTATCTATCTGTACAAGGGATACGCCAGGTTACATACATATTTCCAGGGGGTACGTGAAGCATTAAAGGTTGAGAACCACTGATATATATGTTTAAATAAATTTAATAAAATTAAAATATAATATGTAGATATATATGTTTTATTTTATTCCCATTGTTATACTATAACTATAGTTTTATCTATCTATACAAGGGATACGCCAGATTACATACACATTTCCAGGGGGTACGTGAAGCATAAAAGGTTGAGAACCACTGATAGATATGTTTAAATAAATTTAATAAAATTAAAATATAATATGTAGATATATATGTTTTATTTTATTCCCATTGTTATACTATAACTATAGTTTTATCTATCTATACAAGGGATACGCCAGGTTACATACACATTTCCAGGGGGTACGTGAAGCATAAAAGGTTGAGAACCACTGATATATATGTTTAAATAAATTTAATAAAATTAAAATATAATATGTAAATATATATGTTTTATTTTATTCCCATTGTTATACTATAACTATAGTTTTATCTATCTATACAAGGGATACGCCACGTTACATACACATTTCCAGGGGGTACGTGAAGCATAAAAGTTTGAGAACCACTGATATATATGTTTAAATAAATTTAATAAAATTAAAATATAATATGTAGATATATATGTTTTATTTTATTCCCATTGTTATACTATAACTATAGTTTTATCTATCTATACAAGGGATACGCCAGGTTACATACACATTTCCAGGGGGTACGTGAAGCATAAAAGGTTGAGAACCACTCATATATATATATGTTTAAATAAATTTAATAAAATTAAAATATAATATGTAGATATATATGTTTTGTTTTATTCCCATTGTTATACTATAACTATAGTTTTATCCATCAATACAAGGGATACGCCAGGTTACATACACATTTCCAGGGGGTACGTGAAGCATAAAAGGTTGAGAACCACTGATATATATGTCTAAATAAATTTCATAAAATTAAAATATAATATGTAGATATATGTTTTATTTTATTCTCATTGTTATACTATAACTATAGTTTTATCTATCTGTACAAGGGATACGCCAGGTTACATATACATTTCCAGGGGGTACGTGAAGCATAAAAGGTTGAGAACCACTGATATCTATGTTTAAATAAATTTAATAAAATTAAAATATAATATGTAGATATATATGTTTTATTTTATTCCCATTGTTATACTATAACTATAGTTTTATCTATCTATACAAGGGATACGCCAGGTTACATACACATTTCCAGGGGGTACGTGAAGCATAAAAGTTTGAGAACCACTGATATATATGTTTAAATAAATTTAATAAAATTAAAATATAATATGTAGATATATATGTTTCATTTTATTCCCATTGTTATACTATAACTATAGTTTTATCTATCTATACAAGGGATACGCCAGGTTACATACACATTTCCAGGGGGTACGTGAAGCATAAAAGGTTGAGAACCACTGATATATATGTTTAAATAAATTTCATAAAATTAAAATATAATATGTAGATATATGTTTTATTTTATTCTCATTGTTATACTATAACTATAGTTTTATCTATCTGTACAAGGGATACGCCAGGTTACATACACATTTCCAGGGGGTACGTGAAGCATAAAAGGTTGAGAACCACTGATATCTATGTTTAAATAAATTTAATAAAATTAAAATATAATATGTAGATATATATGTTTTATTTTATTCCCATTGTTATACTATAACTATAGTTTTATCTATCTATACAAGGGATACGCCAGGTTACATACACATTTCCAGGGGGTACGTGAAGCATAAAAGTTTGAGAACCACTGATATATATGTTTAAATAAATTTAATAAAATTAAAATATAATATGTAGATATATATGTTTTATTTTATTCCCATTGTTATACTATAACTATAGTTTTATCTATCTATACAAGGGATACGCCAGGTTACATACACATTTCCAGGGGGTACGTGAAGCATAAAAGGTTGAGAACCACTCATATATATGTTTAAATAAATTTAATAAAATTAAAATATAATATGTAGATATATATTTTTTATTTTATTCCCATTGTTATACTATAACTATAGTTTCATCTATCTATACAAGGAATACGCCAGGTTACATATACATTTCCAGGGGGTACGTGAAGCATAAAATGTTGAGAACCACTGATATATATGTTTAAATAAATTTAATAAAATTAAAATATAATATGTAGATATATATGTTTTATTTTATTCCCATTGTTATACTATAACTGTAGTTTTATCTATCTATACAAGGGATGCGCCAGGTTACATACACATTTCCAGGGGGTACGTGAAGCATAAAAGGGTGAGAACCACTGATATATATGTTTAAATAAATTTAATAAAATTAAAATATAATATGTAGATATATATGTTTTATTTTATTCCCATTGTTATACTATAACTATAGTTTTATCTATCTATACAAGGGATACGCCAGGTTACATACACATTTCCAGGGGGTACGTGAAGCATAAAAGTTTGAGAACCACTGATATATATGTTTAAATAAATTTAATAAAATTAAAATATAATATGTAGATATATATGTTTTATTTTATTCCCATTGTTATACTATAACTATAGTTTTATCTATCTATACAAGGGATACGCCAGGTTACATACACATTTCCAGGGGGTACGTGAAGCATAAAAGGTTGAGAACCACTGATATATATGTTTAAATAAATTTAATAAAATTATAATATAATATGTAGATATATGTTTTATTTTATTCCCATTGTTATACTATAACTATAGTTTTATCTATCTGTACAAGGGATACGCCAGGTTACATACATATTTCCAGGGGGTACGTGAAGCATTAAAGGTTGAGAACTACTGATATATATGTTTAAATAAATTTAATAAAATTAAAATATAATATGTAGATATATATGTTTTATTTTATTCCCATTGTTATACTATAACTATAGTTTTATCTATCTATACAAGGGATACGCCAGGTTACATACACATTTCCAGGGGGTACGTGAAGCATAAAAGGTTGAGAACCACTGATAGATATGTTTAAATAAATTTAATAAAATTAAAATATAATATGTAGATATATATGTTTTATTTTATTCCCATTGTTATACTATAACTATAGTTTTATCTATCTATACAAGGGATACGCCAGGTTACATACACATTTCCAGGGGGTACGTGAAGCATAAAAGGTTGAGAACCACTGATATATATGTTTAAATAAATTTAATAAAATTAAAATATAATATGTAAATATATATGTTTTATTTTATTCCCATTGTTATACTATAACTATAGTTTTATCTATCTATACAAGGGATACGCCACGTTACATACACATTTCCAGGGGGTACGTGAAGCATAAAAGTTTGAGAACCACTGATATATATGTTTAAATAAATTTAATAAAATTAAAATATAATATGTAGATATATATGTTTTATTTTATTCCCATTGTTATACTATAACTATAGTTTTATCTATCTATACAAGGGATACGCCAGGTTACATACACATTTCCAGGGGGTACGTGAAGCATAAAAGGTTGAGAACCACTCATATATATATGTTTAAATAAATTTAATAAAATTAAAATATAATATGTAGATATATATGTTTTGTTTTATTCCCATTGTTATACTATAACTATAGTTTTATCCATCTATACAAGGGATACGCCAGGTTACATACACATTTCCAGGGGGTACGTGAAGCATAAAAGGTTGAGAACCACTGATATATATGTCTAAATAAATTTCATAAAATTAAAATATAATATGTAGATATATGTTTTATTTTATTCTCATTGTTATACTATAACTATAGTTTTATCTATCTGTACAAGGGATACGCCAGGTTACATACACATTTCCAGGGGGTACGTGAAGCATAAAAGGTTGAGAACCACTGATATCTATGTTTAAATAAATTTAATAAAATTAAAATATAATATGTAGATATATATGTTTTATTTTATTCCCATTGTTATACTATAACTATAGTTTTATCTATCTATACAAGGGATACGCCAGGTTACATACACATTTCCAGGGGGTACGTGAAGCATAAAAGTTTGAGAACCACTGATATATATGTTTAAATAAATTTAATAAAATTAAAATATAATATGTAGATATATATGTTTCATTTTATTCCCATTGTTATACTATAACTATAGTTTTATCTATCTATACAAGGGATACGCCAGGTTACATACACATTTCCAGGGGGTACGTGAAGCATAAAAGGTTGAGAACCACTGATATATATGTTTAAATAAATTTCATAAAATTAAAATATAATATGTAGATATATGTTTTATTTTATTCTCATTGTTATACTATAACTATAGTTTTATCTATCTGTACAAGGGATACGCCAGGTTACATACACATTTCCAGGGGGTACGTGAAGCATAAAAGGTTGAGAACCACTGATATCTATGTTTAAATAAATTTAATAAAATTAAAATATAATATGTAGATATATATGTTTTATTTTATTCCCATTGTTATACTATAACTATAGTTTTATCTATCTATACAAGGGATACGCCAGGTTACATACACATTTCCAGGGGGTACGTGAAGCATAAAATTTGAGAACCACTGATATATATGTTTAAATAAATTTAATAAAATTAAAATATAATATGTAGATATATATGTTTTATTTTATTCCCATTGTTATACTATAACTATAGTTTTATCTATCTATACAAGGGATACGCCAGGTTACATACACATTTCCAGGGGGTACGTGAAGCATAAAAGGTTGAGAACCACTGATATCTATGTTTAAATAAATTTAATAAAATTAAAATATAATATGTAGATATATATGTTTTATTTTATTCCCATTGTTATACTATAACTATAGTTTTATCTATCTATACAAGGGATACGCCAGGTTACATACACATTTCCAGGGGGTACGTGAAGCATAAAAGGTTGAGAACCACTCATATATATGTTTAAATAAATTTAATAAAATTAAAATATAATATGTAGATATATATGTTTTATTTTATTCCCATTGTTATACTATAACTATAGTTTCATCTATCTATACAAGGGATACGCCAGGTTACATACACATTTCCAGGGGGTACGTGAAGCATAAAAGGTTGAGAACCACTGATATATATGTTTAAATAAATTTCATAAAATTAAAGTATAATATGTAGATATATGTTTTATTTTATTCTCATTGTTATACTATAACTATAGTTTTATCTATCTGTACAAGGGATACGCCAGGTTACATACACATTTCCAGGGAGTACGTGAAGCATAAAAGGTTGAGAACCACTGATATCTATGTTTAAATAAATTTAATAAAATTAAAATATAATATGTAGATATATATGTTTTATTTTATTCCCATTGTTATACTATAACTATAGTTTTATCTATCTATACAAGGGACACGCCAGGTTACATACACATTTCCAGGGGGTACGTGAAGCATAAAAGTGTGAGAACCACTGATATATATGTTTAAATAAATTTAATAAAATTAAAATATAATATGTAGATATATATGTTTTATTTTATTCCCATTGTTATACTATAACTATAGTTTTATCTATCTATACAAGGGATACGCCAGGTTACATACACATTTCCAGGGGGTACGTGAAGCATAAAATGTTGAGAACCACTGATATATATGTTTAAATAAATTTAATAAAATTAAAATATAATATGTAGATATATATATGTTTTGTTTTATTCCCATTGTTATACTATAACTATAGTTTTATCTATCTATACAAGGGATACGCCAGGTTACATACACATTTCCAGGGGGTACGTGAAGCATAAAAGGTTGAGAACCACTGATATATATGTTTAAATAAATTTCATAAAATTAAAATATAATATGTAGATATATGTTTTATTTTATTCTCATTGTTATACTATAACTATAGTTTTATCTATCTGTACAAGGGATACGCCAGGTTACATACACATTTCCAGGGGGTACGTGAAGCATAAAAGGTTGAGAACCACTGATATATATGTTTAAATAAATTTAATAAAATTAAAATATAATATGTAGATATATATGTTTTATTTTATTCCCATTGTTATACTATAACTATGGTTTTATCTATCTATACAAGGGATACGCCAGGTTACATACACATTTCCAGGGGGTACGTGAAGCATAAAATGTTGAGAACCACTGATATATATGTTTAAATAAATTTAATAAAATTAAAATATAATATGTAGATATATATGTTTTATTTTATTCCCATTGTTATACTATAACTATAGTTTTATCTATCTATACAAGGGATACGCCAGGTTACATACACATTTCCAGGGGGTACGTGAAGCATAAAAGGTTGAGAACCACTCATATATATGTTTAAATAAATTTAATAAAATTAAAATATAATATGTAGATATATATGTTTTATTTTATTCCCATTGTTATACTATAACTATAGTTTCATCTATCTATACAAGGAATACGCCAGGTTACATATACATTTCCAGGGGGTACGTGAAGCATAAAAGGTTGAGAACCACTGATATATATGTTTAAATAAATTTAATAAAATAAAAATATAATATGTAGATATATATGTTTTATTTTATTCCCATTGTTATACTATAACTGTAGTTTTATCTATCTATACAAGGGATGCGCCAGGTTACATACACATTTCCAGGGGGTACGTGAAGCATAAAAGGGTGAGAACCACTGATATATATGTTTAAATAAATTTAATAAAATTAAAATATAATATGTAGATATATATGTTTTATTTTATTCCCATTGTTATACTATAACTATAGTTTTATCTATCTATACAAGGGATACGCCAGGTTACATACACATTTCCAGGGGGTACGTGAAGCATAAAAGTTTGAGAACCACTGATATATATGTTTAAATAAATTTAATAAAATTAAAATATAATATGTAGATATATATGTTTTATTTTATTCCCATTGTTATACTATAACTATAGTTTTATCTATCTATACAAGGGATACGCCAGGTTACATACACATTTCCAGGGGGTACGTGAAGCATAAAAGGTTGAGAACCACTGATATATATGTTTAAATAAATTTAATAAAATTATAATATAATATGTAGATATATGTTTTATTTTATTCCCATTGTTATACTATAACTATAGTTTTATCTATCTGTACAAGGGATACGCCAGGTTACATACATATTTCCAGGGGGTACGTGAAGCATTAAAGGTTGAGAACCACTGATATATATGTTTAAATAAATTTAATAAAATTAAAATATAATATGTAGATATATATGTTTTATTTTATTCCCATTGTTATACTATAACTATAGTTTTATCTATCTATACAAGGGATACGCCAGATTACATACACATTTCCAGGGGGTACGTGAAGCATAAAAGGTTGAGAACCACTGATAGATATGTTTAAATAAATTTAATAAAATTAAAATATAATATGTAGATATATATGTTTTATTTTATTCCCATTGTTATACTATAACTATAGTTTTATCTATCTATACAAGGGATACGCCAGGTTACATACACATTTCCAGGGGGTACGTGAAGCATAAAAGGTTGAGAACCACTGATATATATGTTTAAATAAATTTAATAAAATTAAAATATAATATGTAAATATATATGTTTTATTTTATTCCCATTGTTATACTATAACTATAGTTTTATCTATCTATACAAGGGATACGCCACGTTACATACACATTTCCAGGGGGTACGTGAAGCATAAAAGTTTGAGAACCACTGATATATATGTTTAAATAAATTTAATAAAATTAAAATATAATATGTAGATATATATGTTTTATTTTATTCCCATTGTTATACTATAACTATAGTTTTATCTATCTATACAAGGGATACGCCAGGTTACATACACATTTCCAGGGGGTACGTGAAGCATAAAAGGTTGAGAACCACTCATATATATATATGTTTAAATAAATTTAATAAAATTAAAATATAATATGTAGATATATATGTTTTGTTTTATTCCCATTGTTATACTATAACTATAGTTTTATCCATCAATACAAGGGATACGCCAGGTTACATACACATTTCCAGGGGGTACGTGAAGCATAAAAGGTTGAGAACCACTGATATATATGTCTAAATAAATTTCATAAAATTAAAATATAATATGTAGATATATGTTTTATTTTATTCTCATTGTTATACTATAACTATAGTTTTATCTATCTGTACAAGGGATACGCCAGGTTACATATACATTTCCAGGGGGTACGTGAAGCATAAAAGGTTGAGAACCACTGATATCTATGTTTAAATAAATTTAATAAAATTAAAATATAATATGTAGATATATATGTTTTATTTTATTCCCATTGTTATACTATAACTATAGTTTTATCTATCTATACAAGGGATACGCCAGGTTACATACACATTTCCAGGGGGTACGTGAAGCATAAAAGTTTGAGAACCACTGATATATATGTTTAAATAAATTTAATAAAATTAAAATATAATATGTAGATATATATGTTTCATTTTATTCCCATTGTTATACTATAACTATAGTTTTATCTATCTATACAAGGGATACGCCAGGTTACATACACATTTCCAGGGGGTACGTGAAGCATAAAAGGTTGAGAACCACTGATATATATGTTTAAATAAATTTCATAAAATTAAAATATAATATGTAGATATATGTTTTATTTTATTCTCATTGTTATACTATAACTATAGTTTTATCTATCTGTACAAGGGATACGCCAGGTTACATACACATTTCCAGGGGGTACGTGAAGCATAAAAGGTTGAGAACCACTGATATCTATGTTTAAATAAATTTAATAAAATTAAAATATAATATGTAGATATATATGTTTTATTTTATTCCCATTGTTATACTATAACTATAGTTTTATCTATCTATACAAGGGATACGCCAGGTTACATACACATTTCCAGGGGGTACGTGAAGCATAAAAGTTTGAGAACCACTGATATATATGTTTAAATAAATTTAATAAAATTAAAATATAATATGTAGATATATATGTTTTATTTTATTCCCATTGTTATACTATAACTATAGTTTTATCTATCTATACAAGGGATACGCCAGGTTACATACACATTTCCAGGGGGTACGTGAAGCATAAAAGGTTGAGAACCACTGATATATATGTTTAAATAAATTTAATAAAATTAAAATATAATATGTAGATATATATATGTTTTGTTTTATTCCCATTGTTATACTATAACTATAGTTTTATCTATCTATACAAGGGATACGCCAGGTTACATACACATTTCCAGGGGGTACGTGAAGCATAAAAGTTTGAGAACCACTGATATATATGTTTAAATAAATTTAATAAAATTAAAATATAATATGTAGATATATATATGTTTTGTTTTATTCCCATTGTTATACTATAACTATAGTTTTATCTATCTATACAAGGGATACGCCAGGTTACATACACATTTCCAGGGGGTACGTGAAGCATAAAAGGTTGAGAACCACTGATATATATGTTTAAATAAATTTCATAAAATTAAAATATAATATGTAGATATATGTTTTATTTTATTCTCATTGTTATACTATAACTATAGTTTTATCTATCTGTACAAGGGATACGCCAGGTTACATACACATTTCCAGGGGGTACGTGAAGCATAAAAGGTTGAGAACCAGTCATATATATGTTTAAATAAATTTAATAAAATTAAAATATAATATGTAGATATATATGTTTTATTTTATTCCCATTGTTATACTATAACTATAGTTTCATCTATCTATACAAGGAATACGCCAGGTTACATACACATTTCCAGGGGGTACGTGAAGCATAAAAGGTTGAGAACCACTGATATATATGTTTAAATAAATTTAATAAAATTAAAATATAATATGTAGATATATATGTTTTATTTTATTCCCATTGTTATACTATAACTATAGTTTTATCTATCTATACAAGGGATACGCCAGGTTACATACACATTTCCAGGGGGTACGTGAAGCATAAAAGGGTGAGAACCACTGATATATATGTTTAAATAAATTTAATAAAATTAAAATATAATATGTAGATATATATGTTTTATTTTATTCCCATTGTAATACTATAACTATAGTTTTATCTATCTATACAAGGGATACGCGAGGTTACATACACATTTCCAGGGGGTACGTGAAGCATAAAAGTTTGAGAACCACTGATATATATGTTTAAATAAATTTAATAAAATTAAAATATAATATGTAGATATATATGTTTTATTTTATTCCCATTGTTATACTATAACTATAGTTTTATCTATCTATACAAGGGATACGCCAGGTTGCATACACATTTCCAGGGGGTACGTGAAGCATAAAAGGGTGAGAACCACTGATATAGATGATAATAATAATAATGTGTTTAAAGAGAGACAGTTTTGTCTCAATGACAGAAGTAGACCTAAGGAGTCAGTGGCTATTATTAAAAAGTGCATTGGCAGTAAGCATAAATGCGCTGTTGACAGAGACGAGGCATGAGGATTTGTTTCTGGAGCTAGGTATTGTGTTTTGCTCGGAAATAATGTTTCATTAAGACATAGAAGCTCGATAAAATGTAATGAGAGAAGGAATAGAAGGCATATTAAGAAAGGCAGCAAAGACTGTAACAAATCAAGTATCAATAGAGTGTAAAGATAATTGCACTTGCGGACTCATAATGAAAAGGAAGATTTGTAAGATGAGAGCTAAAGTGCGAACGATATTCTTTCATTATTCAGGGAACAAAATATTCCCAGATGCCCAGAAGACAAAAATAGAAGAATCCTCGGCACATCATCAAAACAAGGCGTAGAACAGAGGTCAGATGCCATGAACACTCTAAGTGACCGGAAGTAGGGCCTAAACAACAGCACTCTGCCTTTAGTGAAATTCTGGGGGGGGGGGGGGGGAGTTTGGAGTTGTAATTAGTCTCGCGATTGCAATGAGAAGAGGGGACTGGCAACTCGATGAGGTGTAAGAATGGAAGGGACAGAAGATCCCCATCGGCTAACGCAGAAAGCAATAAACTCACTTTAATGTACTTCTGAGTGTCAGAGACGTTTTTTGAACACTACAGTTAATTAACTGGATAGTCTACCAGTGGATCATTACTCGAGTGCCTAGCCGTGAGTCAAAGGAAAATTCGAGTGACAAAACTTTTTGAAGAAGGGGCGTGTCACGTCCCCAAAATTTAATGTTTATTTATTTATTGCTGTATTTTTGTTGTATTTTACTGTTGTATATATTTTTATGTATTGAGTGTATTCGTGTGCTGGGGATGACTCACTGTTGTTGTTTTCGGGTCGGAAGCGGGCTGCTTGCAAGTAATGAAACTAGCTCCAGAAGTTGTTTATGGCCGTAAATGACTAGCCTAGGGCGCTAGTGCAGCGAATAGGCTAGGCGGTAGATTTGAAGATTAGTTTTAGTGCGAGCAAGTTGAGCGAGAGGTTGTGTCAACAAAAGTCAGAAGGACGCCACCCAAACTCAAAGAAAACCCTTGAAGTGAAGGTGTGATTCCAAAAGGGAATCGAGATTCTTGTGCGAATCTGTTGTATTCTTGTGGTTCAGAAGGAATCACAATGTAGGCAATGATTGGTTATCCTTTTGCCTAGTTTTGAGGTCTGTAAAGTGAGGATTCGCAAAGCGTTCGATTCTCCACCTCATTGTTAATGTTTGCAGCAGCAAAGCAGCAAAGACTCACGGAGTTGAGCGGTGAATCTGATAACAGTTTTGTGGATTCAGAGCGAACCACAGTGTAGGCAAAGGTTGATTATCCCTTCGCCGAGTTTGAGGTCTGTAAAGTGAGAACTTGCAGAGTGTGCGATTCTCACCTCTTTATTAATGTTTGCAGCAGCAAAGCAGCAAAGGCCCATGGAGTAGCTGTATATATTATAAATAAAACTGTGTCGTCCCTATCCAACTCTCGTACAGTTAATTAATGGACTATTGTTATTCATCATTCAACGCAGCGAACATCAGGCATACAGTGCCACAAGCCTAAAAACCCGCGAACCTGTCTTCTCACCGAAGTGAGGGTAAAGTAATTAAAGCAACAATCGTATCGTCCTCTGGCGGCCACGACGTTTGGCTCAGTCTCCATAGATCTGAGAAGGGAGAACATCACATCTGGCCCAGTCGGACAAGATCCGAACCCAGGTCGTCACATCTATCATAGTCTGATAGAATAAGATCTTTTGGGTCACAACCCTGTTCTGACTCTGTTGCAGACAAAGGGAGGTTATCCTGCGTCTGATTGGCCACCCAATTCTCTCTGTAGGGAAGAAAATCTGATCAGTTCACTAACTGTCTATGTGGTTGTCAGGGGCTTCTGGTGGTTTGCATAGGTGCAACGACAATCCCCCTTTCTGAATTTTTTTTCGCGTATGCTGGCTTCTTCTTAGCTTCCACAGCTAGCATGACAGGTAGATGGCATTGCCTTGTTTTGCGACACTTCAAACAGAATTGTTCATCGAGATCATCATTCCTATGTTGTCAGAATGTTGGACAAAAGGACTAAGGGCAACACAGAAACGTTTCTAGTGAGATATGAAAAATTCGCGTAGAGCATCCCTGTATACTACAGCGGAGAGGGGAAGCACAAAGAGAGCGCTCTACCTGAAAAAAAATTAAGTGTGAACAATGTAAAAATATAAGCACACGGTATTTAATATAAAAACGTATCATTATTGTACTCATTGTGCAAAAACCCTCTTTGGGCTACCTGCTGAAAGTGCAGCTTGTTTATCTGTTTCAAAAGTTTATAAATCACACAGAGTCCCTCAAGGAAAATGTTCTTATGTTGAGTGTTTCCGTAGAAAAAACGAAAAGTTCTCAAGAAAATCTTTGGTTCAAAGCCTCTGAGTTAAAAGCAGCCATTTCTTAAAGATTTCAAGGTGCTGAACACGAATATGACATTGAAAATGTAAAATTGATTATGATCGCTTAAAGCACAAAAATAT
The DNA here is from genome assembly GCA_038380435.1 of Ryuthela nishihirai. NCBI lineage: Eukaryota > Metazoa > Arthropoda > Arachnida > Araneae > Heptathelidae > Ryuthela > Ryuthela nishihirai. The sequence goes on along the minus strand of JAWZYU010000003.1, from coordinate 88,437,787 downwards.
TATGATCGTTTAAAGCAAAATAAATCTGCAATAGTTTCTTATATAATAGAGTAATACGTATATATGACATGTATCAGTAAAACTCCACTTCTACTTCTGACATTGCTTTGCCCATTGCTTGTACAGCTGCTCAGGATCATCTCTGGCGAGCATCCAACAATAGTCAGCCAACATTGAAGTGGACCAGTTTTCCTGGTATCATTTCTCCATCACTGCAATGTCCTGGTGAAAACATTCCCTGTTACTCATCACTAACCATGCTGCAGTTGTCAGGGAAGAAATCTAAGTGGGAATGGAGAAAGTGGATCTTTAAGGACATATTACAGCCAAGTTCATGCCCACAACATGTCCTTAACCAGTTTCTTGTAGTTGTCTGCCCTGACATTTCTGAGGAATTTAGTTGACCCCAGACAAAACGCATCCCAAGCCTTTTTCTCATCACCCTGAAGCAGGTTGTCGAACATCTGGTCTCTGAACAGCTCGCGGATCTGAGGACCCACAAAAATTTCCTCTTTAATTTTTGCTTTGCTGAGTCGAGGGAATTTGTTAGCCAAGACTTGGAAACTAATGCAGTCTGATCGATGGCTTTTACGAAGTTGTTCATCACACCGAATTTGATGGTAGGGATGGTAGCAGGATTTTGTGCATTTCTGCTAGTGCTGGGTGTTCCACATTCTTCTCTCCGACCTTCAGAGATTTCCTTTAAGGTCAGTTTCTCTTCACGTAGTCAAAGTCTTTGCTTGGCTGTCCCATTCACATAAGAAACAGCAGTACTTCGTATATTCCAGCTGCAGACCTATTAACAGAGCTACTACCTTGAAGTCGTAACAGAGATGCCAGCCATACTTGCTGTATTGAAGACAGTTCAACAACAACTGTTTTATTTTGTCATAGGTTTTTTTCATGTAGACAGCTTGTCTTCCGGAATGGATGGAAGTCGATTTCCATCATGCAGCAACACTGCCTTGAGACTCATTTTTGAGGAATCTATGAATAGTTGCCATTCTTCAGGGTCATGTTTGATTCCGAGGGCATTCATCAGGCTATCTAGCACAAAATAATCTTCCTTTCTGAAGTAAGGCACAAACTGCTCATGACAAGTTCGAAACGAAGTCACTTGGACATTTTCCTTGAGAAGATTCCATTGTTTAAGTCTTGATTCGAATAACTCTGCTTTGGCCTTCGAATCTCCAGATGGCGAATAAGATCGTTCATTTCTTCTTCGAGAGAATGTATGGTGCAGATGAACCACCGTAGCAGAAGTGTGGATCATCATTAGACACCGAAGGCTGCGGAGAACCTGACGTCGGTTCGCCTCTCTCCTCATCGTCTGAATCGATGGAAAATTCATTTGGAGATTCAATAACAGGAAGGCCTTCATCGTGCGAAACTGGTCGGAGAGCAGATTGTATATTTGGGGACACTATTGTCCACTTCTTTATCTTTATGATGCCTCCAGAAACAGGTGGAACCATATAGAAGTAGCAGTCATTTATGCAATTACTTGCAAATACATCCAAACCATAGGAACAGCAAACAGCATCGCCATGTTTTCGCTTTCAGCCATTTCGGAAGATTTCTTGCACATGTACTGCAGCATATGTGTGAGGTCCTCGATCCTGGTCCTCGATCTTGCATCCAAAATAAAACTCATATGGCCCTTTCACTATTGGAGTGATGGCCCTTTTCTGGCTCGCAAACGTCACTTTCCCACAAATGTAACAAAATGTATCTGCACTATTAACACAGTTACGAGGCATCACTACTGCTGGATTAAAACTGCAAGGATTACTTGTGTTATACTCATGACTCAGGGGTAAATGGTAGTCGCTCAAAAGAGTTGCTCATCCTGCGAGATGCCACTTACAACTAACGATTGCATCATCTTTTGTCCGCGATGTCATGACTCAACCACATTCCATCAGACAATGATGCAATACCTATGATAGACAATGATGCTATATATACGTCACGGGCGCCGAGTCAACTTGGATCTTTATATCCTTGTTTGTGACGACCCAGGATTAAGATGAAAGTTAGGTTTTGACCGAGGGATAAACTTTACTTTTATAGTACTGTTTGCCCTAGGATGTCGTGGACTGCGCTTTACCTATATGGTACTGACTTGTCCCCGATGTAGATAGTGGTAACTTTGGCATATTCTCTCTGAATTCTCTCTCTGAATTGCGATACATCTAGGTATGTCATTCATTTTAATTACCTGTACTTTCTCTCTGGCCTGTGTGCTAATTACCAGTAACGATTTCTGCACTTTCTCTATGACCTGTGAGCTAATTATCAATATCCATTTCGTAATTTGTCTGTTACCTGTGAGCTAATTATCAATATACCTCTCTGCACTGTCTCTGTGACTAATTATCCACACTTGTGTGCTAATTATCCACACTGAGGTAATTCCTTTCTCAGTGTGGATATCTGTGATCTGTGTGCTAATGATCAATATACCTTTCTGTATTTTGTCTGTGATCTGCGTTCTAATTATCAATATACCTTTCTCTACTTTCTTTGTGACCTTTGTGCTAATTATCAATATCGATTTCTGCACTTTCTCTGTGACCAGTGTGCTAATTACCAATATTCCTTTCTCTACTTTCTCTGTGAATTGTGAGCTAATTATCAATATAAATTTCTGCAATTTCTCTGTGACTGTGTGCTAATTATCAATATAACTTTCTGTAATTTCTCTGTGCTTTCTTTGTGAATGTGTGCTAATTATCAATATACCTCTCTGTACTTTCTCTGTGGCCTGTATGCTAATTATTAATATAACTTTCTGTAATTTCTCTGTGATCTGTGTACTAATTATCGATTTATCTTTCTGTACTTTCTCTGTGATATGTCTGCTAATTTTCAATTCACCTTTCTGCACTTTCTCTGTGACCTGTGTGCTAATTTTCAATATACCTTTCTGTACGATCTCTGAGATCTGTGTGCTAATTACCTATATACTTTTCTCGACTTTCTCTCTGACCTGTGATCTAATTATCAATATATCTTTCTGTACTTTCTCTGTGACCTGTGTGCTAATTACCAATTTACCTTTCTGTACTTTCTGTGTGAACTGTGAGCTAATTACCAATGTTCCTTTCTGTATTTTCTCTGTGATCTGTGTGCCAATTATCAATATACCTTTCTGTACTTTCTCTGTGACTTGTGAGCTAATTATCGATATACCTTACTCTGCTTTCTCTGTGAACTGTGGCCAATTATAAATATATCTTTTTCTACTTTATCTGTGACCTGTGTGCTAATTAGCAATATACCTTTCTGTAGTCCTGTGTCTTGTGAACTAATTAAACCATATCCATTTCTGCACTTTGTATGTGACCTGTGTGCTAATTATCAATGTACCTTTCTGTACTTTCTCTGTGAGCAGTGAGCTAATTGCCAATATATCTTTATGCACTTTCTCTGTGATCTGTGTCCTAATTACCAATATACCTTTCTCTACGTTCTATGTGATTTGTGTGCTAATTATCAATATACCTTTCTGTACTTTCTCTGTGACTGTGTGGTAATTATCAATATAACTTTCTGCAATTTCTCTGCACTTTCTCTGTGCCTTGTGTGCTAATTATCCATATCCATTTCTGCACTTTCTATGTGACATGTGTGCTAATTATCAATATACCTTTCTGTACTTTAACTGTGACTGTGTGGTAATTATCAATATAACTTTCTGCAATTTCTCTGCACTTTCTCTGTGACTTGTGTGCTAATTATCCATATCCATTTCTGCACTTTCTATGTGACCTGTGTGCTAATTATCAATATACCTTTCTGTACTTTCTCTGTGATCAGTGTGCTAATTTTCAATATCCATTTCTGCATTTTCTCTATGACCTGTGAGCTAATTTTCAATATACATTTCTGACTTTCTCGTTGACCTGTGTGCTGATTATCAACGTTCTTTTCTGTATTTTCTCTGTGATCTGTGCGCTAATTATCAATATACCTCTCTGTACTTTTTTGTGACTTGTGTGCTAATTATCAATATACCTTTCTGTACATTCTCTCTGACCTGTGTGTAATTATCAATATCCATTTCTGTACTTTCTCTCTGACCTGTGTGCTAATTATCAATATACCTTTCTGTACTTTCTCTCTGACTTGTGATCTAATTATTAATATAGCTCTCTGTACCTTCTCTGTGGCCTGTGTGCTATTTCCCGATATAACTTTCTGTACTTTCTCTGTGACCTGTGTGCTAAATATCAATATATCTTTGTGTACTTTCTCTGTGATCTGTGTGCTAATTATCAATATACTTTTCTCTACTTTCTCTGTAACCTGTGTGCTAGTTACCAATATACTTTTCTGTACTTTCTCTGTGACCTGTGTGGTAATTATCAATACATTTTGGCTATGTTTGGCTGTGAATCGGCAGCTACGAGGGTTGTTTGGGGTTCGCTGGAATAAGGGCTAGCTACTAATTCCTCTGGAGCTGCTTTGTGATTCGGAAAATTAGTATGTATCGGTAGCGTTGGTGAGTATTATCACATGGATTAGCACCGTTCATTCTACGGAACCTCGTCTGGAAACGTTGCCGAAGAGTCAGCTCGATCATCGGCCAATCTGCCTGCAGGTGACGAATGTCTTTGCAGCAAGAAAACAAGAAAGTGGGGAGGTGAATCTTACAACTGGCTGTAGAAAGTTGACTGAGAGCTATGCCTTCCACATTCGGGAGATTTTTCATCCAAATCACTTGAGTGCTCGTGCTAATAGCCAATGTATTTTTTTCTGCGCTGCTCTATGTGTGATTTGGTTAGCTTCATCTATGTTTGTTTGGGTTGGAGAGCTACAATAATATATGATAAACTCTGTTATCTCACTTTCAGCTTCTGGAAGAGGCACACTAATTTATTTAATTCTAAGGAATAGCTTCGTATCTGTTACATTCTCATTTTTTTTTAACGATTTATCCTCTCCTACATACCTCCTCTCTTTTACGATTGTCTGGTTCTTTGCTCACTTCCGTGTCTACCTGCACAGTGTTACCTAATTGAATAGGACTACCTGATTCCATCAAATTCTCTCTATCCCTGTCTGTTTCCTCTTCATTGACACATGCTGTGATCACTGATGGTAATTTTACTTCACTCACTAAAGACTGCTCTACGGGCGTTCGATTTTCATCCTTACTTTTCATTTTTCCTGTGTTGCCTCCCTCTCCCGAGCTAATTCTGACTCTTCCAATGTCGAACAAAACTGCTCACTTTCTCATCTTGCTCTAACTCTAAAATGTAAATAAATTAGTTAAAAAAATTAAAAAATACATATCTTCCTATAGGACCCTAAAAAGTAGAATATAAACTTAAAGCACATCGATGGTGTAATCGGTCACCGAGTTCGTATAAAAAAAGTGGTTCGTAAGTCACGCGAGTTTCGCGGGGCTCGTAAAGTCGAACCCCGCGAAAAACCGCCCCCTCTTTATTAGTGGGGAATATTGGGGGTAAAATTCGATATAGTGTACGACAGTCATTATATCAGCTTATATTTGACACCTAACTCATTCGGAAGATATAGTAGAACGACTTTCACATTTCGCGATTTTTAGAGTTGATGAAAGCATGGGGGGGGGGGGTTAATTTTTTTTATAGCTTATGACACTCCCCGCGTCACAAGCTTTCATTTGACACATAGCTTGTTACTTTTTACACTCGCGTTCAAGAGATATAAGGGAACAATCATTTTCGTATTTTCCCTTTTTGAGGGGAGAAGAAAGCATGGGGGTCAATTTTTCGCAGCCTATGACATTTCCCGCATACGAAGCTTTTATTTGACGTATAGTTTGCTACTTTCCGAAGAATAATATGCATATTTTTCCTTTTTTAGGGGGGAAGATAGCATGGAGGTCAATTTTTTAATACCCATGACAATCCCCGCATCAGAAGTTTTCATTTGAAATATAAATAATAAAGTTCTCCGTCGCAGTGGAAAAATATGGTGAACAACCTTTTTGTCAAATCCACAAACTGACAAACTAGAAAACCGACTAACCGACAAATGTCAAAGTCAGAATCCATAAGAAGATAGGTAAAAAAGCTTGCCACCATTCGAACCATGTCGATGTCTTGTACATTACTCCAATATATGATGGGTGGTCCCAGTTCAGCTTCCAAGGCATGATACAATGGGGTTTGCTTCATTAATATGACTATTGCTATTTATTTGATTCATGCTGACTTTTTTAATGGTTGTAGTATTCTAAACGTTCTGAAGGACAAAATGCCAATTTTCAGATTTGGCAATTATTGGTGGAGTAATAAAAATCTGGTTCTGTACTGTGTGTATAGTATGTGTAACTATATTCATGAACTATATGATGGGTAGACGGTGGAAGACAATGCTTTGTGTAACTATCTAGGCTGCTGTATCTGCACTGCATCTAATTTAACTTCATCCTGGTGGGGCAGTCTCTTACAAAATGACCAAAATTCCCGCACTCAAAACATTCCTTCTGCTGATGCCCAGTATTCCTAACGAATGAGTTTCTACAGTTCTTCTGTTCAGTACACATACCAGTGCTGTGTGTAGATGTGTAGAATATTTCTTCTGCCGTTTTAAATTTTTTAAATGAAATACCAACTGTTGAATGCATCATCATCATCATCATCATCATCATCATCATCATCATCATCATCATCATCATCATCATCATCATCATCATCATCAAGCAGCCATGGGCTACGGAGGTCCAACCAGACCGTGCAATTTAGTTCTCCAAGCAAGTCTATCCTGAGCTACATCTACTGCATCTGGCCACTGCACACCAATACATATATATGTACACACACACACACAAACTAATCTATGCGATACATACAAAATCGTCATGCAGTCATATGCTACAGATGTCCTACGAGACTGTTTAATTTTGCTCTCCACACCTGTCTGTCCTGAGCTACAGCTGCTGCATTTGTTCAGTAAGCCAATTCTAGCAAGGTCTAGTTTGACATTATCTGCTCATCGCATCCTAGGTCTCACCCTTTTTCTGAAACCCTTAGGCACACTGTTCATAATTCTGTTTGCCAATCTGCAGCTATGCATAGGGCAGCATGGCCAAACCAAAGCAGCCTCTCTTTGCACAAAATGCTGCTTAAAGGGGATTGATGACTCCTTCTTCTAACTTCATCATTACTTACGAAGTCGAATCACCAAATGCCCAAGATACTGCGTAAGCATCTAGAATTTCACCCTTGTCTTCTCCATTATTAATGATAAACCAATTGCTACAGTCCTTACCAACTCTCACATATGACTCAGTGTTATTATAGAGAGCTTTCATTACACTAACTTCTCAGGTATTCGATATAATCTAACGAACAACCACAAATTATGTCGATCAACAGAGTCAAAAGCCTTTTTGAAATCTACAAAGGTAGTAAGCACAGGTTTCTGAAATTCTAAATATTTCTCAAAAATCTGCCCAAGTGAAAAAATTCGATCTATACAACCCTTACCACTTCTGAATCCACACTGTTCGTCACAGAGTTGTCCATCAACCAAATTCTTAATTGTATGAAGTATAATCATGGAAAGAACTTTTCCTCGAACAGAAAGTAAACTAATTCCCCTTTAATTATCACAAGTACTACGATCACCTTTCCTAAAAATAGGGATAATAATAGCTCTAGTAAAATCCTTAGGAACAATACCTCTATCATAAAAAATATTCAAAATTTCAGTCAGCCATGTGACAACACAATTGTTCCCAGCTGTAGGCATTTCAGTGGTGATTTCATCTATCCTGGGGATTTATGATGTTTTAATTTAGAGACAGTCAAACCGACTTCAGAATGTGATATAGGGCCAACATGCCATAAATGCATCTATCCTCATTACAAACAATGGGAGTAGATATAATCACATTGTTTAGAACATGTCTGAAATGCTCAGCCCACTTAGACATTACAAGATTCTCATCCTCAATCACCTTACCATGTTTATCTCTCAGTCCCTATGTGACTAATTAGCTTATCATGGTATGCTTTGGCAACATCTGGATCTTTCAAAGTTTCAATGTTAAAAGTAATTCTCTTAACCTTAGCACAATATTTCTTAATCTTAAGTGGCAAGACCCTTTTGACCAGGTAAAGGTCAGACCCAATTTCGCCCCCCCCCCCTATAAGATGTGGTATTCCTAACTGAAGTAGCCCATTTGCTGTTGATTGAAATATAATCCATCATATTCCTTTGCAACTCATCAGGTGAAACCCATGTGTATTTATAAATGTCCCGGTGTTTGCAGTATGTGTTCGTTATTTGCAAACCATTAAGTTTACCTACCTGTAGGAGATGTTCCCATTGCCATTGGAACTATCAGTGCCAAAGGGCCCTAAAACTCCTGCCCAAAGGTAAGAATCAGTACCAACTTTAGCACCGAAGTCACCTAACACAAGAGAAATGTCTCCTTTCTTCTGAGAATTCAAAATATCCTGCAGCTGTCTGCAAAACTTACCCTTCTCGTTCTGACCAGTGGGGGCGTAACAACAGATCATATTCGTCTTTAAATTTTATTTTAAATTTTGCTGTAAGGAATCTTCCATTTAATGCAGTCATATTCTAGAAGAGCATTACTGGAATGTCTGCTGAGAAGCAGACCTATGCCTTGGAGATGTTTATTATCTTCCCTCCCTGAAAAGATAATTTTAAGATTATTTTTAAGTATCTGACCTTTATCTGTTCATCTGGTCTCTTGGAAACCGAGAATATATATATATATAGCACATGTTATATATAGAACATGCTCTATAAATATATATGCAACATGCGTTATACAGGGTGATTCAAAACTTATCGTTCAAATATCGTGGGGAGGTAGGGAATACGTCAGGAAACCGATTTCACATAGGAAAGTATGTCCGCAAACGTCATCTACATGAACAAAATGGACAAGTAAAGTGAACACAAGGAAACAGTACAGTTAAGTGGTAACGAATGTGACTTTCATTCCAACAAGGTAAAGTACAGGTTCACAGTAGGTACTCAAAATTGCGACCATTTGCACGGACACAGGATTCACAGCGCCGTTGCATTGACCGCCGAACATTTTCAAAAACGTCTGGCATATCACGGACAATGCCTGCGGCGGCCACTATTCGTGCAACAAGGTCCATTTCACTGTCGATGGGGGTCTCGCACACATGGTCTTTCATGGCCCCCCACAAAAAGAAATCCATGGGCGATAAATCAGGTGACCTGGGTGGCCAAGCGATCGGTCCACCTCTACCGATCCATCGAGCTCCGAATGTTCGGTTCAGGTAATCACGCGCAACAATTGTGCTATGGGCTGGAGCCCCGTCATGTTGATACCACATATCTCGGCGGATATGCGCAGGAACAGCGCCCGGAAAAGTCGGTAACACTGTCTCGAGAAATATTAGGTATTTCCGGCCGTCCAATCGGGGTGGTAGCAAGTAAGGTCCCAACAAACAGTCACCAATGATTCCAGCCCACACATTTACGGCAAAACGATGTTGCGCAGCGTGACTTCTCGTACCATGCGGGTTGTCGTAAGTCCACACATGTGAATTATGTGTATTGAACACACCTTCACGACTGAATGAAGCTTCATCTGTAAAAAGAACAGAAGCTGGAAAACTGGGGTCCACGGCACCTTTCTGCATGAACCATTGTGCAAATTCCACACGCTTCGGATAATCGTCAGGATGCAGTAACTGCATCCTTTGCAGATGGTAAGGATGCACACGTTCCTCGTGCAGTATCCGCCATACTGCTGACTGAGAGACCCCAAGCTGCTGAGCAATAGCTCGTGTGCTGTTATTCGGATTATCTTCGATGGACTGTAGGACTTGTTCTGTGATGTTGACAGTCTGCGTCAGTCATCTTCTTCCCGTATCCTGCATGTTGCTGCGCAGTGAACCACGTTCGCGCAGATTGCGATGCACACGTGCAAACATTTGATGCTGCGGTATTCTTCTGTTGGGGTATCGGTCTTCGTAAACTTGCCTAGCTCGGTGGCTGCTTTCGCCAGCTGCCCCATATGCGAGATGCATATCCGCTAGCTCTTGATGCGTAAAACGATTCATCTTATCACTGGTAAGTCAGCTCATACACTGATGACAGCGGGAGTGGTCGGGCGAGCTGTACACTGGTTGGGTACACACAGCGCCCTCTACATACGCATGCGTACATTTGCGGACATTCTTTCCTATGTGAAATCGGTTTCCTGACGTATTCCCTACCTCCCCACGAAATTTGAACGATAAGTTTTGAATCACCCTGTATAACACTTGCTCTATGCATAAAAACACATATATCAATACTTGGTATAGCACAATATGCATCAAATCCTAGAATAACCTACTAAAATGATACACTTTACTCTGTTCAGATCACTTTATACTAACAAAGTTATTAATTCAATATTGTACGACCCCGCTGAAAACAAAACTAGATCATCATTGAATCTGCTTTATCATTTTACTGCAAATACCAAAAATACCTGAATGAAAAAATCATATTCATTTTACCAGTGTTATATGGGGAGGGGGATGTAGTGAAGAAATAAAAATAACCACTTCCTCCCATAACATATGTATAACATATGCTCATACTCAGTTAACATACCCTCGTTTGACTCATCTCGTAGAATAAATCTTGTAAATATGATATGAGAGTTTCTGTTGTTTATGAAAAGAAGGCACTTTCAATATTAGTGAAAAACACTGGAACGTTTAGTTCACTTCATCTGTCACATCGTTTGGAAAGTACTAGGAAACTTCACACCCCAATGCATGTTCATGTGATCCATGCCGACCCCACTACCATCAAGAGTGGCCATGGGTGAACACTTACCATGTGGGATTTGGCTTTGGGTTCGGTTGGGTTGTATTACCTCTGAGCAGCACTTTTTTGCACACCATGTGCTAAATGGCCAGGTCACAAAGACCCAAAGGCTCACAGAAGGTTGTGGGAGGAGACCCACTGGAACAGCTGTTGGGAGACAGATGGTAGTCTCCTGTCAAGGCCATTCAGCATGTTCTTTAATATGCACAGGGTATGGCGCTCCCGCACACGGGGCTATGGCTTAACGTCCCATCCGACGGACAGGTGGGATTTGGCAGTAAAGATTGAGTAAATGGGTTTCTAATTTGGCTAAAACAGCCTGGTCCTGTGGAATTAATAAGTAAGAGCAATAAAGAGCAAAGAACAATCTAAGCATGAACTGTTATAGTAATTAGTGTCATAAATTGAGTCACCTCTAATGTACAGACAGATGAAGAAATATTTTCTTCTGTTAGCCATGTCACCCACCCCAAGTGAGACCATCAGGATTATCCACACGCCATGACTTTTGATTCATGAGCCATAACCATTTGGAGGTGCAGTCTTCTGTTGGACATCGACTGCAAGTATCATACCATATGTCCCTATCATAGTATATAGGGACATACACAGTGGTATCAGAATAATATGACCACCTACCATAGTATATAGGGACATACACATTCGTATCAGAATAACATGACCGCCTACCATAGTATATGTATGGTAGGTGGTCATATTATTCTGATACGACTGTATATGTTATACGAGGCGAGGAAAGAAAGAGAAGCATTAATTAACCTGTGAAATTAACCTTTGTGATGGTGCTTCAATTCTCTCGAACACTTCAAGATTGCCTGCGTTTCTGCTTCTAGAATGAAGCCCCTGCGAGCAGTGTGAGTGGGTACATTATCGTGTGGTTTTAAGGTATGATAAATTAATTGAATTAGTTTCTAACACCTGAGTTTAACGAATAATTGTATCTAGATAGAATTAGGATAGTTAAATTGCATTTCCATATACATATTTTGCTTATTCGTTACTTTTAAAAAGAATGTGCATACATACCAAAACGTTGATGTAGAAGTGTTGTCTTCTTTAGGTTGCTGATTCTTTGGTTCGTAGACGATCCAAGGTAAAAGCTAGAACTTACACTGATGGCATCCCTTAAAACACTTAGATTAAATAAACCTTAATTGTTTTAGTTTACAAATGCGGACTGGAATTGTTTATGAAAAGTATTTAATTATTTAGTTGATGATGAGTTATGGTGATGCGCTAATCTAAGGTACACTGTCTTGGCACTTGTGATAATTCAGGGACTCTTGAGGGGAAGAGTTGGAGGGAAAGCAAAGGTAAATTTAAGAATGAAACATTTTGTGAATCAAAAATAAAATTCAGGTTAAGGTACAGAATACTAAGAGTTAACAAACGAACAATTCATTATTTCATTAATCTCCAAGTAGTCCAAATGCAATTGTCATAAGTTCTGGTTAGCAGAGTTAGGATACACAACGCAAAGCACTACTATTATGCTTGATTCACTTATTTTTTGTGCCAACCCCCATCCATACAATCCACACTCCCTGGAGTGTGGGCGACATTACTTATCATATTGGCAAATTTATGTTGGTTGTCTGTAATGACTTAGAGAGCATACTGCTGAGATTCAAATAATCATTGAGTGGTGGCATTGTAATCAATAATACCATCTATCTAGAGCAGTGCCCCACCCCCACTAGCTGTGTGGGAGCACGGGGCTCTACGAAAGGTTTTTAACAAAATATATTGGTAAACTTGATAAATAACTTTTTTAAAGGAATAGTCCGAATTTTTTCTCTAGTCAAAGCAAGAGAAAATATAAATGGGAAATTGATATATAATAGACTACAATATGTATATATGAATAATAGAGAAAATTATAATGGATTGTGAACTATCAGGAAATAAATAAAGATTGTGAGAAATCAGCCAATCAGTTCTATTTCCTCTACTAGAAATTCCTCTTTTTTGCTGCCTGTGGCCCAGAATTCACTGTCTCAAAGACTTTTCATAGTTTTCTAAGGAATAATTTTTACATGATTAACTTTTGGGGATTTAGTGTAGGTCACATGCTCCCAGCGGTAGGGTCATGTGAAAAATAGGTAACTGTGGAGACTATGGTTGAAAGTGGGGCTAGTAAAGTTACTGTGGCAGTTTTCTCCCATTCTTCTTTTGGTTGGCTAGTGATTTAGCCTGGAAATACTCCTTTCACTGGGCAAACAATTGAACTCCGAAAATACGACATAAAGCTGTCAAAGAAGTTCAAAAATAATAATATTGAATTTATTAAACTTTGACTTTTAACTAACTGACAGATGCTGTCCTTGAGATAGTTGTAGAGGAAGCCTAAACAAACTTGCACTTGTCTCTACCATTGAGATAGAGAGTGCTTGTGTAGGTACTGATCTTCCATGCCTTCTTCAGTTTTGATAACGTCTCGACTCGTTTCAGGAGTCATAAACCACCCTGCACATCCAGGCTGCCAAGTGTCTTATTGTTGCCATTGTTTCCACTATGTACTCATTCCAAATTTAGCATCTTGCATCCAGCTGTGTTGTGTTTCTCCATTATATTTTTTCACAAGATTTGTTATATCTCCACTGATATTGTTCCTTTCCATTTATTCGGCCATTTCACTGGCCTCTTTTTAGGCCCATGTTTAATGATCGACTAAGACATCATTATTACTATTTAACTACAGGTAAAACCAAGAGCTAAATTCTCTCTAACTCTATAACTTTTAAAACATGCATTTTATGAGAAAATGTGACTGAGGATGAAATTAATATAGTCCATCCTCAGTATATAATTATATATACTGAGGATGAATAATCTGTCTGTTTATTATTAGAAAATTGGCAGTTTAAAAACTTCACCACTAATGTAATAATAAAAAGAAAATATTTTGCAAGTGCCAAAAAAGTGCTACAGTAGAGCAAGATTAATTAAAACGAGTACACCTCAAGAAGATTCTTTCTGTACAGACTTTGGTTTTGCCATCTCACAGCTGACTGTAACCTGCAGATCTCATTTTCAAACATGTGGGTTGCAGATATAGCGAGAGTGCAGTCTGTCGTATATCTCTGTGGTTCTATGTATGTTTGAAGATTGGGAAGGAATTTCTATATAGTCGCCAAAAAAGTTGAATATCTCAGATGGGTAGATAGGCAAACAGACAACAAAGTGTAAACAATAGCTCGTTTTGAAACAAATCAAAAACAGATTTTATAATCAGTTAGAGTGAATAGCAGAATAACTTCATTTCTAAAACCTATTTAGCACATCTTTCATCATGGTCGCCATCAGTTTCATCTCTGGTTATTGCATAATGCTTTTCAGGTTTCTTCCCTTGCTTGACCTGGCTTGACCTCCTTCCCTCTCTCCTTCTTCGTTGCACTGTTTCCCAATCGATTCACAAAAAACACTTTCGAAAAGGTACTTTTTTTTTTCAATAAAACTGTGATTTTTATTCCCTTGTTTGTTTAAATGTTAAAATGGTGATGATATTCACTAAAATGTATTATAGAACTGTACAAAGCTGTGGTATGCTGATAACTGTGAAAAATGTTCTTGGTTTATCACACCTGTTTCTTCGAGGTCACTTAGAGCGATGAATTGCACTTTAACTAATGCTTAACTGAATTTTGATTTGATGCAAATAACAAAACGGAAAAAATACTGAGAACATAAATATTCATGTGTATTATGATATTTTTCTTCCTTTAAATTGGGCTTTAAATTAATGCTGCATATTGCAGAATTTTTTTGTGATGTAACCTCTATAGCGTCTGATGGACATAGCATCATGGTCGCCATCAGTTTCATCTCTGGTGAAAAATCTTGTTAGCATGGGAATCAGGTCCCTTTACTCAGTAGCCAAGCAAACTAACCAGTGGTCTATCAATTATTTTCAAATTTTGTGCCCTTTTGGCTATTTGCATACGAATGTATCATACGAAATAGGCTTTCTCGTTTCTTTGTCAAGCTCTCTTTTTTGCGCTTATAACTCAGTATGTTCATCCCCATAACGCTTTGCCTTGCGATGTTGGAATATGGAAAAAAAAATCTTAAATACGACGGCTCGAGTGATTAACTGTTACCCTATTTGGCTGGCAGCTGCTTGAAGGGTAATTTTCTTTTACTGTATGAAAGACCTCAGAAATACACCCACTACACTTTCCGGACAACGAAATAAAAGATTGCTGACTTGCAGCGCCCTCTGGAAAACATTAACAATCACTATGACACTACGAAGTGTTTGAACTAGTGACTTTCGCACACACTTCTATTTAATTACTACATCCCCAACCAGGCCAGGATCTATAAAAAAAGGAGGAGGGTGGAGGAAGGCGGACAAGAAACTAGATTTCCAATGCATTATTGTATTTACGTTTCGTTTTACAGGTCTTTAAAAAAATTCTTGAAAAATGCATGAAATTCAAATAAGTTTAATAAATTTTTGCCTTTATTACCATTATTAGCATTCTGAAAAGGGGGTGGGGCGTTGCCCACTTGGCATCTCTCCCTAGATCAGACCCAACCCTTAGTGACCCAATACATATTGCAATAAAACAGATAACTCAACCACCATGACATTACACAAATACCTTCGTTAGAAAGTAAGAGGATTTTATGAAACAAGAAAAGCATAGCTTTTATTTTCTTAAAACCTATAATAATAAATTGAACTAGTAAAAGATTTTTAATAATAATTTATTAGGTACTTAATTTTATCTTTATTAATATAAATCACTATTTTACCTCAAACTGAAATTTGTTTTTAAGTTGGTGTTTGTTTTGAAGTTCAAACTTTAAATATTGACATATAAACTTTTTTTTTCGTATTCAAAGATGTATTTTACTACAAAATTATTACTTTTTTTCTTATGTGATATGAGAGCGAATTATATTTGCGCCATCTATCGGATTATATAGTCAGAAGTATTGTTTCATGTGTTTTGAGTTGATAACATCTGTAATGTCAGTGATTTTAAACTGTAATTGCCATGACATGGAATTGAACTGTAACCGGTTTCAGAAACAGTAGTATCACCTGAGCATAGAAACAGGTCCTCCAGCCCACTCCAGTCTACACATATTATATTCTAGTGTTAAAGACCTACAGCCAGTGACAATATTGAACTATGGTGTTGATTGGAATGGCAGCGGTATCGTTTATTTTACACGGGGTCTTGTGATGGGTATTAGTAGAGATATTGGGCTTCAATACAATGTTTGTTGTTCTTTTATTAAAGATTTTGTGATCAAGTGCTTGTAACTGTAAATAATGTCTACGTTAGAACTATACTCGAAGGTAGGTTGCATTTTCAAATTCTGTGTTAAATTTAACACACTTATTTGATATAACGTTAATAGTGCAAAACGTTTCGGATGCATTGTAAATAGAAAAATTGTCTTTTACAGTTGTTTTGCTGAATATACAGTTAACGGAAAGCAGACAAATGTGCTTGGTTTATAAAAGGTGCGAAAATCAGTTTTAAGAGAGAAATTGTGTATCAGATGGAAAATGTCAACCTGTCGCTGACAACTGCCGGGTTAAGAAAAGTAGGCGGTATTCCAAATATGATGGCAAAGGGTGAAAACAGGTTAACCAATTCGTTTCACAAATGAAATGAGAAAACTTTACATGATATACAATATTAAACTTTACATGATGAGAATGAGTTGGGGGGCCCCCCCCCCAATGGAGGTGAGATATATGAGAAATAAATATCTTTTATTGATTAAACAATTTTGAAGAAACCATGAATATTCATTAACATATTAATTATTTTAAAACTATTTTAAAAAACCATCTCTCTGGCAGAGTAGCTTCTCACTCCTGGCTACTGATCAAAGAAACCCAGGTTCATACTCTGGATAAGGTATGGATGTTTCTGCTGAAATCTTACCCTCCTCACAGATATCTGTGGCATATTACAGTGATAGGCTCCTGTCAGGCAAGTGGCTGCTTTAGGGGTAATTTGCGAAAATTCTGGTTGTGGGTTGTTTTGCCTCTGATCAGCACTTTTTTTTGCACATGGGCTAAATGGCCAGGATACAGAGAAAGTTGGGGGGGGGGGGGAGGAACCAACTGAGCAGATGGTAGCCTCCCGTTATGGCAATTCACTGTGTTGTTTAATATGCAAAGGGTATGGCTCTACTGCATGTGGGCTGCACCTTGATGCCCCATTCCATGGGCGGCAGCCTTTCCAGTCCCATTGATTGTTCCCTTACTCACCAAGAGCAAGGGGGGGGGGGAGGTCACCCCCACCCTTCATGGGTATGGTAGGTAGGTAGGTGTAGTGAAAAAATAAATTGATGAGAATAATTTTTTATGATGTTTCCTGTATTTATAAAACTTTCAAATAAGTGATATAAAGATGTTCAGAAAAGTTAGAATATTCATGAAGTTAAGCTTATTAATTCTAAGAATAGAATTTGTGGTAATAATTATAAGTATTTTTAGTATGAATCTTTAACGAGAACTATAAATCAAAATGAAATTTCATAACTTCCCAAGTTTAGCATTGTTTTAATTTGAAAATTGAAACAGCTAGAGTACAAAAAATTTCTTTATCTCTCTGTCAAGAGATCCCAGAAAATTTGTGGCTAATTAAGAAGAAAAAAAAATGGGGAAGAGACACATAGAAAATAGATTTTAATAACTCCAAAGAGATACAGAGATTAAAAATATTCCTCTCAACCAGCCACAGTCACAGAGGTCGGATAAGAGCCTATTAATATAATATGCTGTATAAAAAATCTGTAGAGAAGGCTAAATCTCAGCAGGGGGCAGGGATTTCTCAGTCGGTAGCGTGCCAGGCTTGTAATCTGCCTGCCTAACAGGTTCGAGTCCCAGCTGGGTCAGCGTTGAGATTTATCTCCGCAAATTTCCTCACCCTGCCCACGGTCAGTAGGGGACACCGATGGGCTTGGAAAGTCTGCCGTCCGTCGGATGGGACGTTAAGCTGTGGCCCTGTGTACAGGAGAACCATACCCTGTGCACGTTAAAGAACACGCTGGATGGCCTTGACGGGAGGCTACCATCTGTCTTCCAACAGCTGTTCCAGTGGGTCCCCTCCCCCAACCTTCTCTGAGCCTTCGGGATCCATGTGACCTGGCCATTTAGCCCATGGTGTGCAGAAAAGTGCCACTCAGAGGTAAAACAACCCAACCCTAAATCTCAGCAGAAGGACAATGCAGAAAATGCCTTATTTAGGGCCCAAGCACCGTCCTCTTTGATCAGTAGCCAACAGCAGTTACCATTCATCCACCTGGAGGGTTCAACAAATATATGCACAACAATTTTGATTTAATTCTATGTATAGCTGAGCCTAGTTTGAACTCAGGAAAGCTCTGGAGCATCTATATAATTTACATTCTTAATAATAGTAATATTAAATATGAATAAAGCATCCAAATAGGACAACAAAAATTCTGTTGCTTGTTCATGTATGGGGCATTCAAAAAGTTCTTGACATGCATCTTCAGAATAAAAACCATTGCCCTTACCTTAACCAAACTTTTACTGTCCATCAAAGTACTTCCCTACAGCTTCTATGCAAAGTTGTAAACATCTATGCCAATTCTTGAATGCTTGGTGGTACTCCTGTTGGGGGAATACTCTGCAATTTTGAATGAATGCATTTTGCAAGGTCTTGCACCCTTGAAAAGGGTTTCTCAGTAAGTTTCTTTTTAATTTTTGGAAACAACCAAAAATCGCATGCAAGATCAGGTGAATATGGCCACTAAGTTCAAACATTGCCAGCATCTCCTTGCATGAATTGACTCTAGCCCTTTTTTGCTGTTCTGTCATTTGTGGAGTACCCATTTGGCACAGATCTTTTGGAACTATAAATGTTTATGAATAATTGTTTCCACACTGCCAATCGATGCACTAGCATCTAATTACCTGAACAGGGATGTGTGTGTTTTCTTTAATGAGTTCAGGCATATCAGTGATGTTTTCTTGTTCATGGCCTCCTTTGGTCTTCCTGCATGTGGGAGGTTTTCGAAGCTCTGCTGTCCTTCTCTGAATTTGCAAATCCATCCTGTAACAGTGCCACATGAACATGCATGATCCCCCATATACTTGTACTAAATTGGCATTTTTTTTGTGCCAGCCATAAGCTGCATCCTTGTGGAAATATTAAATTTTTTTCTGTCTTTAGTAGGCTCCATTACAATAATGCACCAATTTCACAGACCAAATTTTATGCCCTTCCAGTCGATTTCCAGTGAAAAGAGAAAAGATGATATTCCGAAGAAAGAAATGATTATATACTGTTGTTTTTAGCATGTAATGACAATTTCAGACAAGCTTTCAAACAAGTTGTAACTTGTTAACTTCAGAGGAATAAATGCAAATCTACAGACACATGTCAAGAACTTTTTGAATGCCCTCCATAATATGTTGAGCATTTGTTTTTGATAAATTTATACACCTAAATTTTTTAATTTTTTTACAGCCATAAATATTGAAATTTTAATTAGTTAAAAATAATTAATTAGTGAAAATTAAGTAATAAAGTTGCTAAGTATCAAGCTGTATTTTTGTGTCTATAAATTTGTCTTTATTTCAAATTGAGGCATGCCCTTTTCACCCTTGTGTTCTGATTGAATAGTATGGATGATTAGTTCTCAAACCTTGGGCAACAATGATAGACCACACGACTGCAGAAATGCAGACAAATGTTACTTTACATGTAATCTATAATATAAAATTTTTCTAGATGGCCCATAAACATTGCACAAACAAACTGTTCTTTCATTAACAACTGTGTATGTTAATGACAGCTCACCCAAGTATTTGTATCTTGAAATATTGATTACTTGTTTGCCCCCCTCCCCCCAAAAAAAATTCAATGCCCATGGCCTGGTATCCATATATATCTCTGTATGTTGAGATAAGATGCAGAGTCTGCCTTATAACAAGTAGGATATTGACGCAAAAATCAACCTTAACTAAGAGAAATCAAAGTTGTTGATACTGAAAATGATGTTAACTTTAAACTAGATTTTAAAATGTTTCAAATGTAAAAAATTATAATTTAATGACACTGAAATTATAATAAATTATAATTTATGATAGCTTCTAGCTATCTTGATCAAAATGCCTCATTCAATAGGAACTATTGGCAATTTTCTTTTTCATATTGTGTATTTCTGTTCTGGAGAGAGACATTGATATACACAGAATATTGCCATCTTGAAAATGGATAAAATTAGGGAAATCACATTTTAAAGAGCAGAAATATAAATAGATTATTATTTAAATTCTGAACATGGTCATCTGTGTTTATTATAGATATCATAACACAAATCCATTAGACTGTTATAGACTTTTTGAATTATATAATTTTTTTATTTGGTCTAATTTTTTGAATCCCAGTGTAATTTATGCTGCTTCAGTAATTATTCGATTCTGTATAGAAATGAATATTCAAATTTAATATTTATTTAGTTTATGAATATATTTTAATTTTGAGCTTCCTGACTGTTACTATTGTTAAAAAGTACTTAAACAGATACGTAAGTATTAAACGTCTTAAAATATTTTAATTTTTTTTTGTTAAATTGTAGGCAGTGAAACCTTGATTTAACATTTCTCTCGTATCCATTAATTTTTAACTTCAAAGAAAAGATTAAAAACTGATAGGATGCTTTCTTGAGGTCATTTTCTTAGGTAACTTTTGGTAACTAAGAAAAGAAATTTCAAGCCTCGTTTTGATGCTAAGTGTTAAACAAATTGTTGAAAAACAAACATGATACTCTTGATATATAAGATTACATAAACGAAGCTTTTGATACTTTTTATATACAAAATCACAAGTTATGCTTCAACACTTCACTGTATACACTGAGATGCCAGTTTTTTGGGTACATCACCCCTCATCACATAAATGGTTCCTTCCAACACATAATATGCCATATGATTGCACTGTGCAATATAAATCAAGCAGACCAGTTCTTCAAACATCAGTTAGAGTTGGATTGAGCATCAGATTAGGCAAAACAAACAACCTGAGTAACTTTTAAAGTGGCATGGTAGTTGATGCTAGGCATACTGGTTCTAGCATCTCCCAAATGGCCATCCTCCTGAGCTTTTCACGTACAACTGTTTTAAGAGTTTACCAAGAATGGTCCGAAAGCAAAATACTACCAGTCATTGGTGATCCTGTGGATGAAAACTGCTTGTGGATTAGAGAGTCAAAGGAGACTAGCAAGAATTGTGCAAACGAACAGGTGGGCCACAACCAGGCAGATCATAGCAGAATTAAGCATTGGTGTGCAGGTCATCTCTGAACACACCACATATTGGAACCTCTTGTGAATGGGCTGTAACAGCTGCTGACCATGTCAAATGTTGTCAGTGAAGAACATGAAAGCATGTCTTCACTGTCAGTGAGGGCAGGAGTTGAGGACTGGAAAAAGATAGCCTGGGTGTGATGAACAAGATTCCTTTTGCATAATGCTGATGGAAGGATCAGAATTTGGTGCAAGCAACATGAAGCTATGGAGCCATCTTATCTGGTGTCAACAGTACATTGGTGGTGGCAATGTGATGGTGTGGAGAATGTTTTCCTGAGACACATTAGGGCCCCTTGATACCCATTGAAGGACATCTGAATGCCATGGCATATTTGAACATTTTTGCTGACCAAATTCATCCCTTCATGGCTGCAGTTTATCCTCACTTGGACGGACACTTTCAGCATGATAATTCACCTGCTCACGAGGCATGTATCATCACTGAAAGGTTCCAGGAATATGCCAATGAGTTTTCCTTGCTTCATTGGCTTGCACAGTCCCCAGCCTAAAACCTACCAAGCATCTTTTGGATGATGCAGTAAGGGTTGTTCACAGCGAGGCTGTGCTGCTGTCCAATTTACAGCATCTGTGCGACACAATCATTTCCACATGGTACAACATTCCTGCACAAACACATCCAGCATCTTATAAGTTCCATGCACAAGAAATTCGGGCTGTTCTGAAGGCCAAAGGAGATGTAACATGCTACTAAGTAAGTGTACCTAATAACATGGCATCTCAGTGCATGCATATATCATTAAAATTTCAATAATTCTATGTAAGTTCAAATATAATACTTTAACATTTATCACATATAAATATTATTTATACTGATGTTGAATATTTCAATCTTATATCTTTAACTATAATATGTTTGATGTGTTCAGAATGAAATGTAGTTGTAACTAGAAGCAGGGCTTTGGAATAAGTGTCTTGGAACTCGGCTCAAGCTCCAGGTAACTCCTGGCTACAGCCAAATTATAAAATTTCAAGTAATCATTTTGATTTTAATATAACTTCCTATTTCATAACAGTTTTCAGTCATATTCTTATTAAATGTAGTACAGAGTTCTAAATTAACCCTTCCTGTCCAGGTAGTATGTAAATATTGACAAAATTCAAAATGAGTGGCTATGGACATGTGCATCCATTTTATAATCAACAAAAAAATTTGATTTTCAAGAAATAAAAATTGCTCTTTGAAAAATTTCTTTTATGTATTTTATAAAAATTCATAACTAAAGCTTGAAAAATAATATTTTATTTTCTCATTTGATGCATGTTTTAAATACACAATTAAAAGGACCTTCTTGCTCAGAAATTAATTAAGGTAACTTAAAATTCTTTGTTATTGGGCAATAAAATTTTTAAGTTTTAGCTAGAAGGATAAACTTTAAAATTTTATTGCTCAACAACTGAGAATTTTAAGTTATTTTAATGCATGTTTTATTAAACTACAATGTAAATAATTTGTTAAAGCCATCTAATTGTCATTTCTTAGAAGTGCTATGCAGTATTGCCAATTTTTTTTTTGTTAACATTACTCTTTGCTGAAACAACCTCCTGATTTAAGCTCACAAGTTTGATTTGACTATTATCAAACAAATTTTTCTTTAAAGTTTCAAAAATCTTCTGAAAATTAATAAAAAAAATGGCTATTTTTAAAAATAAAAGATATTGGAGGTAATTATGAAGTTCATACCTTACCTCTGGTTTTCTTCCCTGTTTTACACTCTTTTTTGCCTTAGAACTATTTTAATATCCCTAGAAGTATTTTTATAATTTATATCATTTATTCCAACATTGCTGTCCCATGGCCGAGTGGTTAGCGCGCTTGGCTACTGATCTAAGGGACCTGGGTTTGAGCCCCGGGTAAGGCATGGCTGTTTGCCTCGTTTTTCTGCTGAAAATGCCATCCTCTCAGACCTTCTACTATGGCATATAAACTGACAGGCTCCTGTCAGACCTTCAGACCTTCTGCTGTGGCATATAAACTGACAGGCTCCTGTCAGACCTCTGTTTCAAGCAGCTGCTTGAGGGGGTATTTATTTTATTCCAACATTCTATACATTTTTCCTGTTCCTCAAATCGAAACTATAACTGAAAACAACATTTTTAGGCTTCAAGACTGGCTACAGCTGCAACTAGGTCACTGCTTGCAGCCAAGGATGTAGGTGGCTCACACATGTGATCTCGTTCCATGTGTTATAAGTGGCTTCATAAAAGATTGTTTATAGTGTTGTTTCTGTATATCTGATACACTCTCTTTGTAAAGTTAGTATTAACTTTTTTGTATCTAAACCATAGTTTTCATTTCAGTAGATTTATTTTTCTTTCTGTAAATTATCAATCTTTTGGTAGTTGTTCTGTCGATTGATCTTTCGAATGGCTGGCATACAACTTGTTGCTATGAATATTTTATATAGCATCACATTAGGTTATATATTAATTTTTCTTTTATTATTTCTTCATGTAATAAAGTCAGAAAAAAAAAACTTTGATCTTGTA
The DNA here is from genome assembly GCA_038380435.1 of Ryuthela nishihirai. Lineage (NCBI taxonomy): Eukaryota > Metazoa > Arthropoda > Arachnida > Araneae > Heptathelidae > Ryuthela > Ryuthela nishihirai. The sequence continues at coordinate 88,414,111 of JAWZYU010000003.1, read as the reverse complement.
TCATTTCCTGAAATTTCTGAAAATGAATGAGGTTTTGGATATGGAAGCAGAAAGGACTTCTTTTGCAGAGAAATCAGCCCTATTGGAAGGCATTTTTGGCATAGACACCCCACTACCACCCTGCTACTACTACACTTATTGAAGACATTTTATTCCCCCCCCCATTTCATTTTTAAAAAAAATTATAAGTTTTTAAATTTATGTTTAATAAAAATAATAAATAAATACCCCCTCAAGCAGCTGCTTGCCACAGAGGTCTGACAGGAGCCTGTCAGTTTATATGCCGCAGTAGGAGATCTGAGAGGGTGGCAAGACCTCAGCAGAAAAACGACACACACATCCATGCCTAATTCCGGGGCTCGAACCCAGGTCCCGTAGATCAGTAGCCAAGCGTGCTAACCACTCGGCCACGGAAAACCATTTTAAATGATTTTACCCCCCCCCCCCTCCCTCCCCCTCAGTAACTTGGCTGTGCTACTCTGATGATATAAACGTTTTTTTTTGCTTTAGTTACTATTTGGCACTTAGCCAAGATCCCCAAATTTCAATACCCAAAGAAAAAAATTAATAATATTTAATAAAAAGCAGTAAAGAAAGTATTCCCCCATTTCATAACAGGACAGAAAATCCCATTAATGTGAGCAATCCAAGTCACCTTGCATAAATGCTTGCCCATGTTATAAAATATACTACACTGAAAAGAATCATTAAAAGAAATAAAACTTTTATTTCAGGTAAACAAGATTTTGGAACAAATTTACTTTTGGTTAATATATAATTTAACTGTGTTTGTTCATCACATTTTCAAAATTAAGCTTTAATTGCCTAGTCTGATTTTTTTTCACTATATCACTATGTAAAAGTCTTATTAAAATTATATGCTTATAAATTTGTCTAAATTTTTTATTTTCATAAAATTTGGAGTTAAATTCTGTTTAATTTGGTATAGAACATGACCTATTTCTGTTGACTTGTCTGTCTGACTCAGCACAATTGGCAAAAAGACTGGACTTTTCTCAAAGTATGGCACCGAGAAAAAATGTTAAAAAATTGAGAGAAATATTATTTGAAACAAGAATATTAATTTTTTTGTTATTCAGAAATAAGTATCCTTTATATTCATGCACATTATAATAAATTCTGTCTATTAGTTTTCTTAATACATTTTTATTTGTGTTGTCAGATGCAATATTTTAGTACATGACTCTAAAAATGTCCTATTAAAATAAAAATATCCAGCTCTTTTGTTAAATATTTTATTATCAGAAAATCAAGAATTAAATGCTGATTAATTTGGCATATAACATGCCATAATTCCATTCATTACTTATTTGGCAATAAAAGTTCTGAAGTTAATTTTTTTTTGGCTGAACATAAGGAGAAAATAATTTGGTCTCTGGATGTAAACTGGTTTTTCAGGCTGGACACTGTGGAAAGGTTGGTACATTTTACCCTAGACTAAAGTCACAATTTTGCCATACTTTATTTTTCCCTTTCAGTAACATACTACTAATGATTAATTAGCCAATATTAAAATCTGGATTAAAATGGAAATAAAAAATTTTCTTTGAAAATCCCCTCCTTCCACCAAAAAAAAAAACAAATTGCCTCATATGGAATGAATGACTATAGCAAGCTGCCTTATAATATCAATTTTGGAGAATTTAGCTGAACATTTTTAGCCCTGATCACAGTTACAAATATATTTATGCAGTGCTAGTTCTCAGAGCTAAGTTACATTTGATGCTACAACAAAACAAAGTTTCCTTTTGTCACAGAGTTATGTCAAAAAGTTGATGTAACAGAAGACCTAGGACTTAAAAAAAATCACCTTCCCTGCCATCCACAATGACTACATTTTTACTAGAGGACAACTGAAAATTAACAACTTAATAAAATTAAATCCTCATTTATGCTGTTTTTTTTTAACCCAGGGTTCCACCTGAAAAACTGGTTTAAATCCAGAGTTCCAGCTGTTTTTTCAATTTGATCAGCTAAAAAAAAATTAACTTTAGAACTTTTTTTGCCAAATAACTTAATCAGCATTTTTTATGGATTTTTTTAATATAAAATATTTTACAAAAAAGCAACTAGTTTTATTTTAAGGGGCATTTTTAGAGTCATGTATTAAAAAAATACATCTGGCATTGCAAATAAAAATTTATTTAAAAAAAATGCTAATAGGCAGAAATAATTATAATGCACAGGAGTAGAAAGGCTATTTCTGAATAACAAAAGATAAATATTTACTTGAAACAAAAAAATTACTCCCTTTTTTTAATTCTTGGTGCTATATTTTGAGAAAAAACCAGACTTTTAGCCAATTGTGCTGCCAGATAAAAAAGTTAACTTTAGAATTTAAAAGAAAATAACTAATCAATAGAAATAGGTCATGTTATATACCAAATTAAACAGAATGTAACTCCAAGTTTTGTAAAAAAAATAAAAGATTTAAACAAAGTTATAAGCATATTTATTTTAATAAGACACTTTCATGTGATAGAGTGAAAAAACTAGATCACACTATGCAATTAAGGCTTAATTTGGAAAATTTTTTTCTTCCCAAATACTATATATTTACATGAAACATGATTTTTTTTTCTTTTAATGATTCTTTTATTTATCTTTTATTTATCTGTATCAAATATTTTAAAACACTGGTCAATGTTATGCAAGGTAACTTGGATTGCTCACACATTAATGGGATTTTCTGTCCTGTTTATGAAATGGAGGAACACTTCTTGGCTGCTTTTTTACTAAACATTATGAATTTTTTTTCTTTGAATGTCGAATTATGGGGATTTCGGTAAATGTTGAAAAGTTAGTGCACCAAAGTAAAAAAAAATTATATCGTCAGAGTGGCATTGTCAAGATACTGGGGAAAGGGTGGTGATGGGGGGAATGCTTTTAAAATCTTTCAATATAAACATAAAAACTAATTTTTTTTTAATGAAACTTTTCCAGGAGAGCGGGAGGATAAAAATTCTTCCTGAAATTACCCTCCCATACGAGGACTGATTTCCATTCCAAGGAAGTCATTTTTGCTTTTGTATCCAGGACCTTATTCATTTTCAGAAAATGATATTAAAGTTTTTTTTTACTGGGAAACAAAAAAAATAATAAAAGAAAAAAAAGTAACATAACTTAATGCATTGTTAAATAAAATATCCACAGCAGCAAGTTGTAAGCTGGCCATCTAATATAGCTTAACTCTGAAAAATCAATAATTATCAATCAGCTGAAAGATTGATAATTTACTTAAAGTAAATCTACAGAAACGAAAACCGAGGTTTAATTATAAAAGGAAAGAAATACTAACTTTTATGAAGCAAGTGTATATCCTATGACTTAAATCATTCATGTAAACAACTTACCATGCAGCCACTTAGGAGATGGTTCTCCCCCTGTTGCATGTGTGTGAGCGAGCAATTAGAGCATCTGCAACTACCTTCTTGTACTGTGATGCTATGTCAGTCTTCAAGAAATTTGCTATGAAAAATATTTTTTCATTGTAGTTTTGATCTGAAGAGTGGGAAAAAATGCATAGAATGCTGGGATAAATAATATAAATGATAAAAATAATTCTAGGAATACTGAAATAGGTTTAAGACAGAAAAGGGTGTAAAACGGGGGTGGGGTGGGGGGAGGGACAGAAACATTTTACAATTACTTCCAAAACTGTTTTTAAAATTAGGAGTTTTTTGTTAATTTACAAGAGATTTCCAAAACTTTAAAGAAAACTTTGTTGATAATAGTTCAAATCAAACTTGTGACCTTAAATCAGGTTAAATTGCTTCAGCACAGAGTGATGTTAACAAATAAATTGGGAATACTTTATAGTGCTTCTAGGAAATGGCACTTAGATGGCTTTAACAAATTATTTATATTGTAGCTTAATAAAATATGCATTAACCTTTGCACTCGAAGTTTTTTTTATAGATGTTACCAATTACTTGAAGCAATATTGATAAAAAAATGGCTTTTTCATATTGTAGCTTAAAGTTTTTTAAATATAAATATTATCAAAATACTTGCCTGCAAAAACTTTTTTGTTGATAAGGACCTTTATACATATTTATGGAACAAAACTAAGTAATTTACAAAAAATAAATAAAAACAAATGCAAAACAGACATCATGAAAAAAAATATACATATGCAAAAAAGCTACAACTTATAATTTTTTAATGTGTGTTCCGTTTTTATTACAATTGTTAAAAACAAATTCATTGTCACTACTATCAATCACACTATAACTTCTATATATTTATTTTATCTGTCATGTTTATGGGTAAAAATTATGATTATGAATAAATAATACAGAGCACAGATACAACACACAACCATCCACTACAGTCATTAATGCCAGACTGACCATAGCGTGTCACCACTATGGCCCCCCCGAATTTTACAATAAAATCAAGATGATGCCCTCAAGTGCAAAGGGCTAAATGAAAAAAAAATATTTTTTCAAATTTGAATTACATATTTTTGAAAGTACATAAAAAGATTTTCAAATGGCAATTTCTATTTGTTTTTTTAATTGATTTTTTTTTTTGCACAAAAGATGTCTATGTTTATCTTGGGCCTCTCATTTTGGATTCTGTCAACATCTGTGTTTGTCAGGGACCTTGGAAGGGTTAATGCTGGCTTACACCTTTGGGAACAGATTTGTCTATGCAGATGATTAGTATGGAAATGATACATTATGATAGACCTAAGTGTTTACATGACACTTTATATTAGGGTTGGGTTGTTTTACCTCTGAGTGACATGTTTTTTCACACAATGGCCTGGTCACAAGGCTTCAGAGGAGGTTGTGGAGGAGGAAACAGATGGTAGCCACCTGTCAAGACCATCAAGCTTGTTCTTTAACATACAGAAGGTATGGCTCTCTTGCACATGGGGCCATGGCTTAATGTCCCATCTGATGGATGACAGCTTTTCCAAGCCCATTGGTGTCCCCTATTGACAGTCTGACAGGTCTGTAAATGGTAGCTAGGTAGTTACTGGAAGGAGAGCTATGCATCAATCTCCTGTGATAATGCATAGAACCAGCCAGGCCTAGCACCTAATGTCCAACCCCGCCTTCTCGTGGTGCAGACCGTTAGTACCTTCCAAAAGAGACACTCTCTTGTGAAAGGGAACGGAAGGGGAGGGCTGCCAGATTAGTTTGGCCTACTGATCTGAACAACTATGGCTACTTTTCTTTTTTTTTTTCTACCCTGCTGAGGAGTGGTCAACCACACAAAGTCCTGGTGCTGACCATATAAACCCACTGGACTGGACTGAATTATGGCTCTGAGCTTGATTATGGATCCTGATTTTGCTGCACTGGTGTGCTTCTGTGGAGGGAAAATCTTCCGCTGTGTTTTCTGTTTGTTTGTGGGTTGACAGCCCCAAGTGAATAGATTCACAGGATATGTTTATCAGCTAGTGGATAATCCTGAGCAGAGGTCATCGCAGGCACCTGAACTCTTTGCTTCTACTGGCATCATCAAATTCTACATTGGAGGAAGTCTTCCAGTGTAGATGGCTTCAGCCTTTAGTGGTGGGGGAACGGGTCTTTATCCCCATGTCTGCGATTAGGGGGCTGTTTGATATTGTCGGCATTCCCTCTCTCAATAAACATAGTTTCTTTAAACATCCTACTAACCATTTTCTCTCGATAGGTAGTTGGAATCTGAGGACTCTGCACAGAGCTTTTTCTCTTGATGTCCTTACACAAGAATTCCATCATTATAATTTAGATATTCTCGGCTTGCAAGAGACCAGATGGACAGATAAAGGTCAGATTCTTAAAAATAATCCTAAATTTCTCTTTTCAGGTAGGGGCAACAATAAGCATCACCAAGGTGTGGGTCTGCTTCTCAGCAGACATGCTAGTGAAGCTCTTCTAGGATATGAGTGCATTAATGAAAGATTTCTTACAGCAAAATTTCAGACAAGCATTAAAGACTTGAATGTTATCTGCTGTTATTCCCCCACTGAGGATGCCGACGAGGATGACAAGAATAGGTTTTACAGACAACTTCAGAATATTTTGAATTCTGTCAAGAAAGGAGATGTTATCTTTGTTCTAGGTGATTTCATTGCCAAAGTTGGTACTGACTCTGACCTTTGGGGAGGAGTAATAGGCCCTTTTGGTATTGGTAGCTGCAATGGCAATGGGCAACGTCTCCTACAGGTAAGTAAACTCAATGGATTCAGAATAACTAACACTTATTACAAACACTGCAACATACATAAGTACACATGGATTTCACCCAATGGGCTGCATAAGAATATGATTGATTATATATAAATAATAGCAAATGGGCTAGTTCTATTAGGAATACCAGGTCATATAGGGGAGCTGAAATTGGATCTGACCATTACCTTGTTAAAAGTGTCTTGCAACTTAAACTTAAAAAGTGTTGTGCTAGGGTTAAAAAATTTATTTTTAATACTGTAGCTCTGAAAGACCCAGTTATAACCAAAGCTTACCATGATAGGTTACTTAGTCATTATGACAGTCATGGTATGCTTACTACTGAAGTTGAGGAAGAATGGGATCATTTTAAACAGGCTTTTTTGGACACTAACAGTACTCTTTTAGGAAAAAAGGAGCAGAGGAGGCAGAATTATCTGAGTGATAAGGCACTTGAGCTTATTTCAGAAAGAAAGAACTGCAGGGATGTCCTTAATACCCTACTAGTCCTAATAGAAAGCACTACAGAGAACTTAATAAACGTGTAAAGGATCAGTTAGCTACTGATAAGAATCTTTGGCTTGATGGCTGACAAAGCCAAGGAAGCAGTTAGACAGCACAACAGCAGAGAGCTGTATCAGATAGTTAATGTTTTGTGTAGTAGAAAACAAACAGGTGTACAGGGATTGAAGGATAAACAAGGTAAGGTTATAGAAGGTGAGGAATCTGTCATGGTTAGGTGGGCTGAGCATTTCAGTGATGTTCTAAACAATGTTAGTTCTACTCCCAATTTTTGCAATGATGATAGATGCATTGGTGGCTTTAATGTTGGCCATATAACACAGTCTGAAGTTATTTTGGCTATTTCTAAACTTAAACTTCATAAATCCCCAGGGGTAGATGAAATTACTACTGAAAAGCTTAGAGCTGGGAATGTTTCGGTTACCACTTGAATGACTGAAATTTTGAATATCTTTTATGATAAAGGCATGGTTCCTAAGGATTTTACCAGGGCCATCCTCTTAGATCTTCTACTGTGGCATACAAACTGACAGGCTCTTGTCAGACCACTGTGGCAAGCAGCTGCTTGAGGGGGTATTTATATATTTATTTTATTTTTTTTATTGTTATCCCTATTTTCAAAAAAGGTGATCGCAGTTCTTGTGATAACTATAGGGGTATCAGTCTACTCTCTGTTCCAGGGAAAGTTCTTTGCATGATTGTGCTTAATAGAATTATGTATCTGGTTGACAGGCAATTGCGTGATGAGCAATGTGGATTCAGAAGTGGTAGGGGATGTGTAGATCAGATATTTTCACTCAGGCAGATTCTTGAGAATATTTAGCATTTCAGAAACCTTTGGTTGTTAGCTTTGTTGATTTCAAAAAGGCTTTCGACTGTTGATCATCATAATTTGTGGTTGATTGTGAGATCATATGGTATACCAGACAAGTTAGTTTACATAATGAAAGCTCTCTATAATAACACTGAGTCGTGTGTGAGAGTTGATAAGTCTTGTAGCAATTAGTTTAGCATTACTTCTGGTGTTCGACAAGGGTGCATTTTGTCTCCTTTTCTGTTTAGTTTGGTTATTGATTATGTTATGCGAAATTCACTTCAAGGGAAAGATTTTGGCCTTAAATGGACTGGAAATACGAAAATTTCTGATTTAGATTATGCAATGATTTAGCCCTTTTGTCAAATGATGTTGATGAGAAATATTCTTTCATTCGAGCTGTTGATGAGACTGGTAGTAGAGTAGGTTTGATTATAAACAGAGAGAAAATAAAAGTGATGAAAATTGGTCAGGCAAGTTGTGATTCAATTAATCTGAATGGTTGCAGTCTTGAGCAGGTGTCACAGTTTAATTATCTTGGGAGCCATGTAACAGATAATGGTGATGTGCGGCATGAGATTAACAGACGAATAGGGATTGCTGCCGGGACTTTTAAGAATCTATGGAGAGTGTGAAGAAATAGGCGTATACACCTAAAGACTAAAATTGGACTGTATAATAGTTTGGTTCTCTCTTGGGTTAGTTATGGTAGTGAAACTTGGACGCTGTGTAAACAAGATACAGGAAATTAGATGCTTTTGATTCTAGATGCTTACGCAACATCTTGGGCATTAATTGGTTGAACTTTGTAACTAATGATGATGATAGGCAAAGGAGTCGTGATCCTCCTTTAAGCAGCATATTGTGCAGAGAGAGACTCCGTTGGTTTGGCCATGTTGCCCGTATGAATAATTATAGATTGATGAATAGGGTTATGAACAGTGTGCCTAAAGGCCTCAGAAAGAGGGGGGGGACAATGTCAAACAGGACTTTATTAGAATTGATGTGCAGTGGCCAGATGCAGTAGATGTTGCTTAGGACAGACTTGCTTGGAGAACTAAATTGCACGGTCTGGTTGGACCTCCGTAGCCCTTGGCTGCTTGAGGAGAAGGAAGATGATGATTGATAGAGAGCAGGGTGGGGAGTTTTGTGGAGATAAATCTCAATGCTGGCCCAGGCAAGACTCAAGCTTGGGAACTGCAGACTGACTCAGTAAAGCATATATTATATATCAATATTCTATTTTAATTTATTTTCATGGAAAATCTCAAGAAAATTCCCTGTTGGGAACGCTGGTTTAGTAGAAGCTTTTTGATCATTTTTTTGGCTGTGAAGTGGGAAAGGCTTAATGGTTCCAAACCCTTATGTTGCTTGCAGTTATGATAAGAGAAATTATGATTTTTAGGGGTGATGGGAGAATAAATGTTGAGGGGCTAAATCCTTATGTTGCTTGAAATCATGATTAGAGAAAACTATTGTACTAAATTTTGTTATCCCAGATTATACCATTTAAGAGGAGTTGTAGATCAAATGGAGAAAAAGGATAAATCTCTAAAATGTATAATTAATAATTATAAAGCTCTGAAAGTGAAAATATTTAATATTTATGACTTCCACTAATAAAGTCAGAGTCAGACCTAAACATTCTGAGGCTCTTGTAGTTAAGAGACCCTAAGCTACATATGGCATAGTTGAGAAGCCACTGCATTAGCATCTAGAATCAAAAGCTTAAGTTTCATGTTATTTACAAAGGGTCCAAGTTTCACTACCATAACTAACTCTAGAAAGAACCAAATTATTGCATATTTCTCCACACTCTCCAAAGATTCTTCCTCTCAGTGCGAGCTCCTGCATGTGGTAAGGGGACCACCTTGTGAAGATTCCGATGGCTCGGGTACTTTCACGGGGTCCTGAAAGCTCGTCCATGTGTTTGCCATGCACAGAGACCCATGTCCTGGGAAAGGAGGATCCTGGTAGTTGCTTGGGGGTCCCCATCTTCTCTCCTCAGCTCATGACTGGCAGGGTCTCCTTTGGCAACCTTGCCATTGGGGGTCCTGTTCGTCACAAAGTTGGGCAATGAATTCTGGGGCTTCTGCTACACATTGCTTTGGCCTCAGCTTCCAGTAAACGGGAACTCCTGGGGTGACCCCTCCAGGAGCAATCGGCTGGTGGGCAGGACCTGCTAGAGTCAACTATGCAGAGCAGTGAGTAACCTTGCCCACGTCTGGGTACAGGTTTGCAAGTTTCCTCACAACTTATTTTCCTTTTGTAGTTATCCTTTTTTTGTGATGCCAGTTTGGTTGATCACAATTTTGTTATTTTTCACTTCATTCTTTTTGTGAAGAAAGGCTTTCCCCCCCCCCCACAATTCTCTTTTCATTTTAAATTTTTTTTGTGAGGGCTTGGCTCACTGTGTGGGTATAGTGCCCGCATAGCTCTGGTGCCCAATAGGGCATCCCCTTGTTGGGATCCATGGAGGGTGGGGATAGTGGGCACTAAATCACCACACACACAAAAAAAATATTTATCAATAAATTTATTAAAATTTATTGATAAAATCAAATATATTCAGATGCAATTGATACAATCAATGCCAACAAGAGGGCTCGACATGAGCCACCATCTTCTTCATTGTCTTTGTCATCTGGCCATTGCCTTTTTTTGTCTGTGTCTTCGTCCCCTAGAGTCCTGATCATCCACTCCATGGGTGATCAGGTAATTGGGGATATGTCCCCATTTTTTGTCAATAAAGGTTTGAAAGGTCTTGCGGGAGAACCGAAATCTGTCAGGCATTTATGATCTGGTGACTTGCAGGTTGGGACCACTTGTTCCAAACATTCAGAACTACTCCTGAAGGTTACAGAGATTGGTGGGGTGGCTATCACGGTTACTCCCCACAAAACCTTGAATTCTTCTCAGGGTGTGATCACTGAGTAGGGCCTTTTCAAAGTCTCTGAGGAGGAAATCCTCTAAGAACTCACTTCCTAAGGAGTAGCAGTGGTCCACTGGGTTTCGACGCATCGTAATGGTAAATTGGTTACCCACCCAGGTACTGATTTATAACCTTCAACACGCCACGCCAGCCTTCTTCCATCAAGGCAGGTTATTTGCATTGTGAGGTAAGGCTGTATATACCAAACCTTCTGTGCTGCTTTCAGTGCCAGATATACTGTCATGCCCAGCTTGCCAGGGCAAACCCACCTGTGCTCACTGTGGCAGTAAGGATCACCTTGATCCTGACTGCACAGCAGAAAAGGCAAGCTGTGTGAACTGTAGTAGCAAGCATCCGGCATATTCCCACGACTATCCCAAATGGAAGGAGGAAAAGGAGGTTCAACGCTTGAAAATAATCAACAACATCTCTTACGCTGAGGCAAGAAAGCTCGCTGCACCGCTTGCCCCACTTGGCAAGGTTTCCTATGTCAGTGCAGTCATTGGAAAGCCCATAGTTCCAATGACTTCGGTGTCGGTGCAGACTGGCATCATTGTACCACCTATTGAGTCTTTCTCACCTGTGGCTAAATACCTCCTCGTGCAGACGAAACTGAGGTTGGTGTCGACTTCAACAATAATCTCAGTTTACATTCCTGAAACTCAGCCTTCCACCTCCAATGGAAGGCTTTCCTCCTTCCCATCCTCAGACAGCTAAACCTTCCAAACCGAAGGGGCCCCCACCAGAGTCAAAAGTGAAAACTATCACTCCTTCACAATCATCACCAATCCATGTCCCTCAGATGATTCAGAGGAAATTGATGCAGACCGCCCCCTATTCACTAAACTGTTCTCTGCAGCAGTTAAGTTGAATAGGAATTTGTCGTCTGCCCATTCTTCTAAGTCCTGAGATAGCCACACTCCTACAATGGAATTGTCGTGGATCCCAGAGGAATCTTTACGATATCAAGGCCTTCCTTCAGGCACACCAGCCCATCTGTGTGTGCTTGCAGGAGACATACTTGCAGCCAGTCACAGATCCCACAATCTGGCACTTTTCACTAGTTCACCGGGACCAGGATGGAGATAGTCCAGCTTATGGGAGTGTTGCCATCCTCATGAACAACATTCTCCATTCCAAGTCGTATCCCTCACCACCAACTTAGAAGCATAGCCAACGGTCTCTTCATGGGGATCTCCCTGACTATTTGCTCAGTATATCTTCCACCTGGAAGCATAGTCTTTCAGGAAGACCTCATTGACCTTGTTTTGCAGCTGCCGTCTCTCTTCCTCATCATAAAGGACTTCAATGGATACAATCCACTTTGGGGCAGTTCTGACACCAATGGGAGGGGTGAGGTCCTGGAGCAGTGACTCCTGGATCCTTCTCTCTCCCTGTTGAACATCAGTGTCAGTATATACTTTCATCCCCAATCTGCACATTCACTGCCATTAACCTCACCATCTGTTCCTCCTTGATCCTTCCCTTCTTTACATGGGAGGTCAAGGACAACCCTTGTGGTAGCAATCACCTCCCAGTGGTTGCACTATCTCCCGTGGGGGGCCTTGCAGCCCTTCACGCATCTCACAGTGGAGGCTTGATGACTAACTACTCTGTCAGCCAGGAGCCCATCAATGTGGCAGTAGCAGAGATCACGGACTGTATCATAGATGCAGCTACATCCACAATTCCTCAAACTTTGGCATAGTTTCCTCATTTTCCAAAACTGTGGTGTAATCCAGATTGCACTGCAGCTTGTAAAGCTCAGAACGAGGTTTAGGGGGTGTTTCGGAGATATCTGGCATCCCCCAGCCTTGATGCATTCAAACTCGGCAGGGCGAAAGCTCGTTTCTTCCAGTGCCAGAAGGAATTTTGGATCAAATATATATCTTATATCACCTGCATGACCAGTTCTAAGGTCGTGGGATCAAGTCCGGAAGATGGGTGGGAACTACATGTCCCACTCATTATCGATCATGGAGCTCAATGGACAAGCAATTGCTGACACTCTGGAGGAATCATTTTCCTCTATCTCTTCATCTCCTCTTATTCTCCAGAGTTTCTGGCCCAGAAGAGCAAGGCAGAATGCTCTCTGCTGTCCTTCCACTCAAATGGCCTGGAGCCTTACATACAACAGGCCATTCATAGTGGAGGAGCTTCACCTTGCTCTGCATACCTCTCATGCATCTGCTGTCGGGCCATCAATATCCATTATGCCATGCTCCAACATCTTTCACCATTGAGTAAGGATCGGCTGCTTCATCTTTTCAATTGCATTTTTCTGGAGGAGCAGTTTCCAGATTCCTGGCTGGAGGCTATCGTGTTGGCATTCCTGAAGCCAGGAAAGGATTCCAAGATTCCTTCCAATTATTGTCCCATTGCATTGATGAGCTGTGTGTGCAAGGTATTGGAAAGAATGGTAAATACTAGACTCATCTGATATTTAGAACACCACACCCAGTGTGGCTTTCACAGGCAAGGGTCAACTCTTGACCATCTGGTATGCCTAGAATTGGCTATCAGAAATATGTTTTTACGTAGCGAGCACCTGAAGTCAATTTTCTTCAACATCGAAAAAGCATATGATATGGCTTGGAGATTCGGCATTCTTCATTACCTCCATAGCTTCAGCTTGAGAAGTCACATGCTGATCTTCATCTCCAACTCTTATTGTCATGTTCTTTTTGTGTCTGTGTCAGTAACACTCTGTCACGGCAATACCCCCAAGAACAAGGGGTGCCACAAGGGTGTGTTCTGAGTGTTGTGCTTTTCGCTGTTAAGATTAATTCTGTTACTAAACAACTTCCTCCATCTGTTGGCAATGCCCTCTATGTTGACGATTTTAGCATCTTTTGCTCTTCATCCAGCATGAGGGTCATTGAAAGACAACTGCAAATTGCCCTGAACCATCTTTCAGTTTGGGCGATGGCCAATGGGTCAGTTCTCCCCACAGAAGACCTCTTGCATGCACTTTCGTCACAAGCATAATCTTCATCTGGATCCCGAGCTACTGCTCGGTGGTAACATCATTCCAGTTGTGGTGGAAATCAAGTTTCTCGATCTTATCTTTGATTGGAAATTAACCTTTTTACCACACATATGTAATCTCAGATCCAAGTGCATGCAGGCATTGAACATCGTCAAGGTCCTCTCCTCTCTCTCCTGGAGAGACCTTCTCTGCTCTTGCCTGTACCATGAACTTGTCCAGTCGAAACTGGACTATGGATCCCAGGTGTTCAACTCTGCCTGGGATATGGTGGTGAAGGTGCTGGTCCCCTCCATATTCAGGCACTCCGTGTTTGCATAGGAGCCTTCCGCACTGGTTCAGAGTCTTTACATTGAGACTGACGAACCATCTTTATCTCTTCACCGTCAGCAGTTACCCTATAATATGCATCTAAATTGCAATCCCTGCCTGGCCATTCCAATTTGGACTGCATTTTCAGTCCTAAGTGGGAAATGCTTTACACTGATCGACCTACTGCTATTCATCCTTTTGGTTTGCGTGTCTGAGGCTACCTCAGAGACATCAACACCAGTCTCAATAGCATCGCACAGTCGAGTCACTCCCACCTGGCTTGCTGTTCCCCATTCCTGTGATTTTCCCCTGTGCAGGATGGGAAGGACTTGCAAGTACACCTGACTGTGTACTTGCAACTCTTTGCCAGCCATCATGCTGAGTACCCAGATTTCTTGCCTGTCTTCACAGATGGCTCAAAGTGTGGCGCATCAGTGGGATCGACTATGGTCTACTGTGATCTAATCATTGCAGACCAGATCCCACTGTAGTGTTCCATCTTCACTGCAGAGTTGCACACTATCAGCCTTGCTTTGGACCATGTGACAGCTAAGCATTATCGTCAGTGTGTGCTTTACACTGACTCGCTTAGTTCGCTACAGGCTTTGATGAACTGGATGAGGCATTGGCCTCACCCAGTTCTTTCTAAGATCTGTCAACAGCTACATCTTCTGGCAGCTACAACAACCATCCCTTTCTATTGGGTGCCTAGTCACGTCGGTATCAGAGGCAATGATACCGTCGTGACCAGGCTCCCAACAGAAAAGGATGGCAGATGCTGCTGCCAAGCCAGCCACGCCCCTGTCCAGCTCTCTGTTGCTGGTTCCATATCTGGATTTCTGGCAGCGGTTTACCATCAAGTTCTGGGCACAGTGGCAAAGATCTTGGTTAGAACAGCTTATGAACAAGCTCTTTGTGATCAAACCTATCATCAAACAATGGCAGTCATGTTACAGCAGGAATCGCAAGGAAGAGGTTGCACCTTGTCGTGACCAGGCTCCCAACAGAAAAGGATGGCAGATGCTGCTGCCAAGCCAGCCACGCCCCTGTCCAGCTCTCTGTTGCTGCTTCCATATCTGGATTTCTGGCAGCGGTTTACCATCGAGTTCTGGGCATAGTGGCAAAGATCTTGGTTAGAACAGCTTATGAACAAGCTCTTTGTGATCAAACCTATCATCAAACAATGGCAGTCATGTTACAGCAGGAATCGCAAGGAAGAGGTTGCACTTGCTCGTCTCCACTTAGCTTTACTCTTTACATTTGTTTTACACAAACCAAAAAGACGAATGGTGGCTTAAGGTCATTCGATTTTTACACACTTGTTTCTTCTTCGTGTTGATGATGAACCTAAGTGCGAGTTTTGTGACACCATTTTATCTGTCAAACATATTTTAATTTCTTGTCCATGTTTTAACTTTGAACAGCTCATGTTTTTTAACTTTCATGATTTTACGTCTGAGCCCCTTACACTCAGAATATCTTATCAGATCTTTACTGTTTTACTCCCTTTTTATTATTCTATATGTTTAACCCAGGTCGCTTACACCTGGGTTACTTTTATGTTTATATGTATAATATATTTATAACGTATTTATTTATTTGTTCATTGTTGTTCAATATGTTCCATTTTATTGTTTTACATTTGTTGTATGGGACTTTGTAGTTTATTTTTAAATTTGGTTAAGGGTATCAAGACTTCTATCATTTTTTATGGACATTCATTTGGTGCATTATAGCCTTAGATGCCAATGCATCATAAAACCCTAAACAACCAACCAACCAACCAAAGATTCTTAATAGTCCCAGCAGCAATCCCTATTCATCTATTTATCTGATGCAGCACATCACCAGTATCTATTATGTAGCTAATTAAACTGAGACACCTGCTCGAGAGTGGAACTATTGAGATTAACTGAACCACTGCCTGCCTGACCAATTTTCATCACTTTTATTTTCTCTCCGTTTATAACCAAACCTACTCTACTACCAGTCTCATCAACAGCTCGAATGAAAGAATTCATCTCATCAACATCATTTTCCAAAAGGGCTAAATCATCAGTGTAATCTAAATCAGAAATTTTCGTATTTCCAGTCCATTTAATGCCAAAATCTTTACCTTGCAGTGAATTTTGTATAACATAGTCAATAGCCAAACTAAAGAGGAAATGAGACAAAATGCACCCTTGTCGAACACCAGAAGTAATGCTAAACCAATTGCTACAAGCCTTACCAACTCTCACACACGACTCAGTGTTATTATAGAGAGCTTTCATTATGTAAACTAACTTGTCTGGTATACCATATGATCACACAATCAACCACAAATTATGATGATCAACAGTCGAAAGCCTTTTTGAAATCAACAAAGCTAGCAACCAAAGGTTTCTGAAATGCTAAATATTCTCAAGAATCTGCCTGAGTGAAAATATCTGATCCACACATCCCCTACCGCTTCTGAATCCACATTGCTCATCGCGCAATTGCCTGTCAACTAGATTCTTAATTCTATTAAGCACAATATGCAAAGAACTTTCCCTGGAACAGAGAGTAGACTGATACCCCTATAGTTATCACAAGAACTGCGATCACCTTTTTTGAAAATAGGGATAATAATAGCTCTGGTAAAATCCTTAGGAATTATGCCTTTATCATAAAAGATATTCAAAATTTCAGTCATCCAAGTGGTATCCGAAACATTCCCAGCTCTAAGCATTTCCATAATAATTTCATCTACCCCTGGGGATTTATGAAGTTTAAGTTTAGAAACAGCCAAAATAACTTCAGATTGTGGTATAGGGTCAACATTAAAACCAGTAATGCATCTATCATTATTTTAAACAATGAGTGTAGAATTAACCACATTGTTTAGAACATCTCTGAAATGCTCAATACACCTAACCATGACAGAATCTTCATGTTCGAAACCTTACCTTCTTTTTCCTTCAATCCTTGTATACCTGTCCGTTTTCTACCACACAAAACATTAACTATCTGGTTCTAGCTTCTGATAAGAATCTTTGACTTTGTCAGCCAAGCCATCAAGCCCAAGATTCTTATCAGCTGTTAACTGATTCTTTGCACATTTATTAAGCTTTTTGTAATGCTTTCTGTTAGGACTATTAGGGTATTGATTAAGGAGATTCCTGCAATTTTTTTTTTCCAAAATAAACTCCGGTGCCTTATCACTCAAATAATTTTGCCTCCTTTGCACTTTTTCCTAAAAAGAGTATTGTTAGTTTTAAGAAAAGCCTGTTTAAAATGATCCCATTCTTCCTCAACTTCAGTAGTAAGCAAACCATGACTGTCATAAAGACTAAGTAACCTATCATGAGTTTTAGAGAGACAAGTTTAAAAGGCTCTAAAAATGGAAAGTTCAAATATTTATTATTCTGATTGAAGGGAAGATTAAAAATAATCATGAAGCTAATGTGATGAAAATATTACATCAGAATTGGTATACAATGAATACTGTGTGAGATTAAGTTTCAATTATCATCATCATCCTCCTCCTCAAGCCACCATGGACTACGGAGGTCCAACCAGACTGCACAGTTTAATTCTCCAAGCATATCTGTCCAGAGCTACATCTACTGCATCCGGCCACTGCACACCAATTCTAACAAGGTCCTGTTTGACATTGTCTGCCCACCACATCCTAGGTCTCCCCCTCCTTCTTAGACATCTAGGCACACTGTTCATAACCCTATTCGCCAATGTATAATTACCCATACGGGCAACATGGCCAAACCAGCAGAGTCTCTCTCTGCACAATATGCTGCTTAAAGGAGGTTTCAGACTCCTTTGCCTAACCTCATCATTAGTTACAAAGTTAAACTACCTAATGCCCAAGATACTGCGTAAGCATCTAGAATAAAAAGCATCTAATTTCCTGTTATCTTGTTTACACAGCGTCCAAGTTTCACTACCATAACTAACCCAAGAGAGAACCAAACTATTATACAGTCTAATTTTAGTCTTTAGGTGTATACACCTATTTCTCCACACTCTCCATAGATTCTTAAAAGTCCCGGCAGCAATCCCTATTTGTCTGTTAATCTCATGCCGCACATCACCATTATCTGTTACATGGCTCCCAAGATAATTAAACTGTGACACCTGCTCAAGACTGCAACCATTCAGATTAATTGAATCACAGCCTGCCTGACCAATTTTCATCACTTTTATTTTCTCTCCGTTTATAACCAAGCCTACTCTACTACCAGTCTCATCAACAGCTCGAATGAAAGAATTCATCTCATCAACATCATTTTCCAAAAGGGCTAAATCATCAGTATAATCTAAATCAGAAATTTTCAGATCTTCAGACCATTTAATGCCAAAATCTTTCCTTTGCAGTGAATTTTGTATAACATAGTCAATAGCCAAACTAAAGAGGAAATGAGACAAAATGCACCCTTGTCGAACACTAGAAGTAATGCTAAACCAATTGCTACAAGCCTTACCAACTCTCACACACGACTCAGTGTTATTATAGAGAGCTTTCATTATGTAAACTAACTTGTCTGGTATACCATATGATCACACAATCAACCACAAATTATGATGATCAACAGTCGAAAGCCTTTTTGAAATCAATAAAGCTAGCAACCAAAGGTTTCTGAAATGCTAAATATTCTCAAGAATCTGCCTGAGTGAAAATATCTGATCCACACATCCCCTACCGCTTCTGAATCCACATTGCTCATCGCGCAATTGCCTGTCAACTAGATTCATAATTCTATTAAGCACAATCATGCAAAGAACTTTTCCTGGAACACAGAGTAGACTGATACCCCTATAGTTATCACAAGAACTGCGATCACAAGTGGTAACCGAAACATTCCCAGTTCTGAGCATTTCTGTTGTAATTTCATCTACCCCTGGGGATTTATGAAGTTCAAGTTTAGGAACAGCCAAAATTACTTCAGATTGTGTTATAGGGCCAACATTAAAGTCGCCAATGCCACTACCATCGTTACAAACAATGGGAGTAGAACTAACTGCATTGTTTAGAATATCACTGAAATGCTCAGCCCACCTAGCCATGACAGAATCCTCCCCTTCTATAACCTTACCTTGTTTATCCTGCAATCCTTGTATGCCTGTCCATTTTCTACCACATAAAACATTAACTATCTGGTACAGCTATCTGCTGTTGTGCTGCCTAACTGCTTCCTCAGCTTTGTCAGCCAAGCCCTCAAGCCAAAGATTCTTATCAGTAGCTAACTGATCATTTACACTTTTATTAAGCTCTCTGTAATCCTTTCTATTAGGACTAGTAGGGTACTGATTAAGGACATTCCTGCAGTTCCTTCTTTCTGAAGTAAACTCAAGTGCCTTATCACTTAAATAATTCTGCCTCCTCTGCTCCTTTTTTCCTAAAAGAGTACTGTTAGTTTCTAAAAAAGCTCGTTTAAAATGGCCCCATTCTTCCTCAACTTCAGTATTAAGCGAACCATGACTGTCATAATGACTAAGTAACCTATCATGGTAAGCTTTAGCTGGGGTTTTTCAGAGCTGGGGTTTTCTTTTTCTGACTGGGTCTTTCAGAGCTTCATTATTAAAGGTAATTTTTTTAAATTTAGCACAACACTTTTTAAGTTTAAGTTGCAAGACACTTTTAACAAGGTAATGGTCAGATCCAATTTCAGCTCCCCTATATGCCCTGGTATTTCTAACAGAACTAGCCCATTTGCTGTTAATTAAAATATAATCTATCATATTCCTGTGCAATCCCTCAGATGAAACCCATGTATATTTATAAATGTCCCGGTGTTTGAAGTATGTGTTAGTTATTCGTAAACCATTAAGTTTACTTACCTGTAGGAGATGTTCCCCATTGCCATTGGAACTACTAATGCCAAAGGGACCTAAAACGTCTGCCCAAAGGTCACAGTCAGTACCAACTTTAGCACTGAAGTCACCTAGCACAAAAGAAATTTCTCCTTTCTTCACAGAATTCAAAATATCCCGAAGCTGGCTGTAAAACATATCCTTCTTGTTCTCATCAGAGTACACTGTGGGGGCATAACAACAGATGACATTCAAGTCTTTAATTTTTGTTTTAAATTTTGTTCCCAGATATCTTTCATTAATGCAGATATATCCTAGAAAAGCATCACTGGTGTGTCTGCTGAGAAGCAAACCTACACCTTGGAGATGCTTTCCATCCTGCCTCCCTGAAAAGAGAAATTTAAAGTTATTTTTAAGTATGTCACCTTTACCTGTCCATCTGGTCTCTTGCAAGCCTAGAATATTTAGGTTATAATGCTGGAATTCCCGTGTGAGGACATCAAGAGAATAATCTTTATGTAATGTCCTCATGTTCCATGTTCCTGCAGAGAGAAAATGATTAGTAGGATTTTTAAAGAAACTAGGTTTATTGAGATAGGTAGGACCAATATATCAAAGAGCCCCCTGATCACAGGCATGGGGCAAAGACCTTGTTCCTTCTCTGCTAAAGGCTGAAGTCACCGATTATGGTAGGAACTTCAGGCATCATCTTTTCAAGTGGACTTTTTCAAGAGCCATATGGCCTGCCTGAGACACATTACTCCAGTTTAGGCTTGACGATGCCCAACTAGCTAAGTAAGGTTCAGGTACCTGCGATGGCCTCTGATTAGGATTATCCACCAGCTGATATAAGATATCCCATGCCTCTGTTCACCTAGGGCTGGCAACCCAGAAGCAAACAGAAAACACAGCAGCAGATTCTCCCTCAACAGAGGCCCACCAGTGCAGCAAGTCCGGGATCCATAATCAAACTCAAATCCATAAACAAGGCCAGTCTAGTAGGTATAAATGGTCAGCACCAGGACCCTGTGAAGTTGACCACTCCTCAGCAGGTTTGAAAAAAAAGAAAAAAGTGGCCATAGATGACCAGATCAGTAGGCCGTACTGAACTGGCAGCCCTCCCCTTCCGTTCCCTTCCAAAAGAGAATATCTCTTTTGAAAGATACTAATGACCTGCACCACGAGAAGGCAGGGTCGGACATTAGGTGCTAGACCTGGCGGGTTCTGTGCATCATCACTAGGGATTGGTACACAGCTCTCCTTCCAAATGTTCAGTTTTTGTGTTATCACAATAGATTAAATAAAATGTTTAAAAATATATTTTGCTTGATGTAGTAAAACTTGAAAGTATTCATATCGTGAGGCCCTGAGCTGTAGCTTAGCTTATAGGTAAGTCCGGCCCTGAACAAAGTTAACAGAGATTGTTTTTAGTTCGAAACAAATATGATTGTGTTAGGTAGCTTTTTTTTTTTTACCAAATATCATTTTGCTGAATTCATATAATTGATTGCAAATATGACATTTGTGATGACTACCATCATTAAGTCTGGCCCTGAACAAAGTAATTGAGAATATATTTGTAGTTGTAAACAAGTATGATTATGTTAGGTAAGCCCCAGGTATGCATGGATTTTCGTGTTGTTTTTCTGCTGAGGTCCTGCCACCCTCACAGACCTTCTACTATGGCATATAAACTGACAGGCTCTTGTCAGACCTCTGTGGCAAGCAGCTGCTTGAGGGGAGGGGGTATTTATTTATTATTAACTTTTTTACCAAACATCATTTGCTGAATTCATATAATTGGTTGGAAATGTGACCTTTTATGATGTCTACCGACGAAAGTCCTGCCCTGAACAAAGTTACCAGAGATTATATTTGTAGTTCGAAACAAATATGATTGTGTTAGGTAAGCCCCGAGTGTGGCATGGATGTTCGTGTTGTTTTTCTACTGAGGTCCTGTCATCCTCACAGACCTTCTACTATGGCATATAAATTGGTAGGCCCCTGTCAGACCTCTGTGGCAAGCAGCTGCTTGAGAAGGGTATTTATTTATTATTATTAACTTTTTTACCAAACATCATTTTCCTGAATTCATATAATTGTTTGCATATGTGACTTTTGCATCGCAAAAGTCACATTTGCAACTAATCATATGAATTATTTGTTTACCAATCATATGATTTTTTGTTTTCTCAGTAGGTAAGTCATTTGACCATTTTATTGTAAGGAACAGAAGAGGAAAAAAGATCAGAACCATGAAACTTTTGCAATGTTTTTGAGCTCTGGCTCCAGCAAAAAATAGCAACTCTGACTACAAAGCCGTGGATGAATGTGCTCATTTGTATCAGAGCCTTATTCAGTTTTCTGTATTCTACTTCCATGATGTAGTTCAAACACACCTTATTTACATTTCCCTTTATTTTAGATGCATTCATATTCCACACAGACAACTAGAATCCAGTTCTTGATATTGAATATCAAAACTCTTCAAATAAGAGAGCTGAAAGTTTGGTACTTCTTACTTCAGGCAACAACATTTCATTTGGAGAAGTGTTTATTTGGATATGTTGCCTGCATACAGAATAATAGATACAAAAATGGTGTTTAGAAGTAGGTTTCGTTCTGTTTTAGGTTGTTTTGAAAAGAAGTTAAAAACAAGGTGGCAGAAAAATCTAATGGGACTTTATTAGAACTGAATGTACATTAAGTATGTGGCTGTATAGTGTTTTTGTTCTTCAGGTATCTTATCACACTTCTTAGTAGAGATATCAATAAGCAGCCATTAGCTTCATAATTATTTTTTTCTGAATCATTTCAAAACACCAACTACACTGCCTAGACAAAAAGTTAGAGCATTCCCATGTTTTGACAATGGATCTGCTATGTTATCAGAAGTTCATGGATTCACATCCCAGTTGGATGAAGTCAGTTTTTCTGCTAACATCAAATTTTATGACAAACTTGGATTTACTTGAAACACAAATTTTCTTAGTATTTATTTACTATTTTATTGCAAACCCTCTGGCTAATCCAGTTGGATTCATCATGGCTGATTAATATATAGGGTTGAGGCAAAGTAATGCTTAACATTCCATGGAGCAATTCCTCATGGAAAAGTAAGTTGAAAATGTTCTCAGAAATTGTTTCGCTTTAAACATTATTGAAAATATAGGTCAAGTTTTATAGCATCATATCTAGTTTATACGACATTGTGATACAGAGCATGGGATACATGGTAGATGTATGCTTTGCAATTCAGCTATTACTAAGAAATCACAAAAGTGAGTATCAACTGTCAAGTATGTAAATATGCACCTACTGATACATTGGATATGCAAGACAAGCAGCCAACGGTATAAAGTTGGATGATAAATGCTGTCAGACTGCTCTAAACTCACATTGCATAATGAATCATAGATAACAGCAGAATTCCATACACATTACAGAGTACTGTGATAGGTGACTACTATTGGGGGATTATCAGAGCTATTCAACATCTATTGCCCATGAATATGTCAGTACTCTTCTGCATAATTTCACCCTGATAATGTGTATCTATTAAAAAGAAAGTGGGGAACTACAATCCAAACCTCATCAATAGAGTGTGGCCATATATGAACTGTTGACCTTGTGTGGTGTTGACCCAACTGTGTGTGACCCAACTGTGGTGATAGCTATATTAGGAAAAATAGCAAGAGGATCCAACAACAGTCATTTGATGGATAGCATAATGCTTCAGTCTGCACCACAATACTGTCCAAGCTACATACATGATTTGAAATGGACATGTGAATGAAGATGAACAATGGTAAATCAAAGCCAGTGAAACATAGAACCTAACCTTTCAATTTTCTCATTATCGCCATTGATAATGTAAAATATTTTCTTCTTACTAATGTAGTCTTTTCAGTAATCCACAACTTTTGCAACCCACAAAAAATGTAATTTAATAAATCACATCCTGAAATAAATGTTTGAACATGGAGCCATTATGTTCCCCAGACCTAATGGCTGAACCTCTGTGCCTCAGTAGGACCCAAGTGATACTCCCCAAATCACATGACATCAAGCTTTCTCTTCAATGACTTTGACTGATGATGTTTGTACTACTATACATAGGTGCAAGGCATGTTGCTTGCCATGTCAAGTACCTGAGTGGTAATTACATCAACATATGACTGACAAAAACTTTCTGGGACATTTACTGTGGATTGATAAAGTGCATTTCACATGAAAAGGGATATGGAACTTCCACAATCCCCATGTGAGCCATTCACATAGCAATTAATTTCACTGGAACATTAATACATGGGCCACTATTATAGGGAACATACTTAAGATCCATATTTGTTCCAAGATCTGATGAATGTATAAGACTAATGTATAATACTTGAAAAATAGTGCCAGCAATCATTGTTTTCTTTCAGTTATTCTCTGAAAGTGATTCATGACTAGCAAACTGCATGAAGTAATAATATGGCTCTTTTAAAAACTAACGGAGTAGAATAAATTAATTCAAATTAAATATCTTTAATACTCTATGACACTATTAAATGTTTTAAAGCACTTCAATAAAAATTCTATGCTACCTTGTATCAAAAGTAATGAATGAGATTTTATATACCATAGGGGTAAGAAGTCAGAGGAACTCGCTCACTATCATCTTTCGTCAATGAAGTTCTTATGTTTCACCCCTATGTTACATAAAACCACATTCATTACTTTTGATACTAGGTAGCATAGTTGGGTTGTTTTACCTCTGAGTGGCACTTTTTTGCACACCATGGGCTAAATGGCCAGGTCACATGGACCCCAAAGGCTTAGAGATGGTTGGGGGAGGGGACCCACTGGAACAGCTGTTGGAAGACAGATGGTAGCCTCCCGTCAAGGCCATCCAGCGTGTTCTTTAATGTGCACATGGTATGGCTCTCCTGCTCATGGGGCCATGGCTTAATTTCCTATCTGACGGACGGCAGCCTTTCCAAGACCATCAGTGTCCCCTACTGACCGTGGGTAGGATGGGGAATTTTGTGGAGATAAATTTCAATGCTGACCCAGCTGGGACTCGAACCTGGGAACTACAGATTACGAGCTTGGTGCACTACTGACTGAGCCCCCGTGCCCATTAGGTAGCATAGAATTTTTATTGTGCTTTAAAACATTTAACAGTGTCATAGAATATTAAAGATATTAATTTTAATTATTGCACTATTAAGCTCAACCTTAATTTTTGATAAATTAATTCTCCACTTTTAATATAAATAGGACAAAATGATTACCAAGGGTTACAAAAATCTGTGTATTGTTTTGTGAATGTCTTCATTGGTTTAAAATAAAGTAAGTGTTAGAGACTGTTCTTGAAAGAATTCTAGTTCATTATTTACTAAAATGTATCATTCTTTCTATATTTAATATGTTTATTTGGCTTGTGTGCATTATAAATGCTCATAGGAATTTTTATATAAAGTATTGCAAGGGACATGTTTAAAATAAATATTTGTTTCTTTCAGGGAGCTCGAGTCTGGATTCCTAATCCAGAATCCGTATGGGTTGGAGCAGAAGTTGTAGAAAACTTCAAGAAAGATGCTTTGCTTGTTATGTTTGAAGATGGAGGGGTATGCCTTAATAAATATAGTACTAATTATACCTTAACAGTGTTTCTCAAACTATAAAGCATTAAGAAGTTTCATGGCAAGATGTGATAGTAACATATCTTTTTTCACATCTTTATTTTACACGTCTTTTTTTTTTTCACATCTTTATTTTTACTTATGGCAAACTCCAATGACTTTTCTGGAACTACATGAAAATAGACTGCTGTATGTATTCAGCAAGACGTTGGATGAGAGGAGTTTTTTCTTACAGTTTCAAGTTAACAAAATAGAATTTTGACTGAAATGTAAGAGTAAGGCTTGTTTGTTGGTTATAATTTTCCAAGTGAGACTTCAATGTTAAATGTTTGAGAAGTATTGTACAAGATATTTTTACTTAATAAATAATTTATTACTAGAAAATTTTATTGTAAGGCTAGGTTTAGCATACAATCAATATAAGGTAATAAATAATATAATTCATGAAGAAAATTTTTTATGACAAAGTAAAGTATTAACTTCATATATTTTCCTTATCACTATAGCTCAACTGTTAACAGTTGAGCTATAGTGATAAATGATTTTAAAATTAAGTTCATGTGCCTGACATTAGATTCTTCTGTACTAATTTCTCATATGAACAAGAAGATTCCTTCTTGAAAGTAGTTGACAGATGCTGTTGACTATTAATATACAACCTGAATTAGGTAACAGATTGATATATAATACAACACACATAGTATATTAGCTGTTTAAGTTTGCAGAAAAGCAATTAATAATTATAAGTGTAGAAACTTCACTTGATCATGATGGTGCTGAACATCAGATATTTTCACACAGAGTGCAACAGACTAGCTACTGCTTTATGTAACACATAACTCATTTTATCATGTAATGTTAATGGAAAATTCAGAGGTAAATCTAATTTATATTCACAAGGCATAGCAGCCTGCAGGTAGCATCTCACAGCTCTGACTGCCCAGCCCATAGCAATGAGACCTGTCCCGCCATGATTTGGCATCCACTCTACACCTGTCCTCTTTGTCTTTTCTTCAGTCTTATTGTTTTCTTAAAGCTGAAGTCAAGCCCCAATAGTAGTGTCCACCACGGATACTAGATTTTTCAGTGTCTTGGCTAATGCAAACACTGGAGGACCTTGACAAATAGATGTTAAAGTGACTGTTTTTTTACTTTCTATCAAAATTATACTGCTGCTCTCATCTTCCATTTCTTTTTTCCCCTTTGGCAGCTAAGTGAGAGTTGGCTGTCTCTTGAGGTAAACCAAATAATAAATTACTGAGGATACTAGAGTCAAGTGACCCAGAGGCTGCTCAGAGAAAGTGATGACTTGAAGTGTGTTTGTATATGGGGCAAGCAGATAGCTAAAATAATAAATTTATATTATTTGACAGAATTAAAAACTTGCATATTGTGGAAGAGGTTTTTAGACAAATCCAGTTATATCTATAAATAAATATTTCCTTTATAGATGTAACTGGGTCTGGTTTATGATTACATCACTGTAATGAGCTGGCATGCCATTTTGTTGGATCTATTCCAGATATTTATTTTGCTCATTGAGAATTCTAGGAAGAGCTTTGTTTACCAACATATCAAAATAATTATCTCCTGTCAATGTGTTATGGAAGAAGAATGGGCCAAATATTATCCTTCCAGTATCACACCATAACACAGTCTTCACCCTGTTTTTTACATGGTCTAACTAGACATGGTGGAATCACTGTCAGACTAGTAGCATGTGTTTTGCCAATTAACAGCACCCAATAGATAAAAATTAGCTCTATCACTGAAAAGTGTGGATGTTCTGAAACCAGGATTTTCTTACTCAGAGCACAATGCCCATTAACACTCCATGCATTGATCAGGATCATCTTCCCACAGTGCCTGAAGTATTTGCAGTTTGCAAGGATACCATTGTCTTTAAGTTATGGTAAATGCTGAATTTTGGCACCCCAATTTCTTCAGCCATGCAGTGCAGAGGCTTCTTCAGGTTAAGATCAAACTTTCCAAACACAGCTGTCATTGTCTAAGCACCCTCAGCTAGCTGCAAAGTGAGAGGGCAGGGGGGGGGGGATATTTATAACACCTTTGACGATGAAGTTGCCCTCCCAACCATAATAGAACTGATTTATGTGCTAAGGTGTTTTGTTTCCATATTCACATTCAGGAAGTGATAAAAAATCAGTGTTTTGAATGGAAAATGACAACATAATAAAAACCTAATGTGATGTTTAAAAAAAAATCCACAACAGAGAGGGGTAAACCGGCTATTGTCCTAACTAGCAATGTATCATAACTCCTAAAGATCAATAATGACATATAAATATATGGGAATAAAATCAATAAATCAATAGAAGTAAAAATTAAACAAATTGTAAGCTAGCCATTGTCACAACCAGTGATGTAGCAGAACTCCAAAGATCTACAAGAATAAAGTCAATAAATTGATAAAAGTAAAAATGACTAAAATGATAGAATATGAAAATGACATAGTATCAATGTAGCATAACTCTGAAAGATTGATACATATAAATATATGGAAATAAAAGCATAACTCAGGTTTAATTATAAAATTACAAAAAAAAATACTAACTGAATTCAAAAGTTATCCATTGTTGATGCAGCACACAATGCACATGGCCAACACTTGCTACTAATTAGTGCCATCTGCATCTTGATGGGCTGTGATGTATTTAAAACCATTTTTAGCTGTGGTTTTGCCTTCAGGAGCCAAAGAGCAGTGCAGAATGCTGTGATGAATGATAAAAATAATCTAGGCATATTGAAATAGTATTAAGGCAGAAAAGAGAGCATAAAATGGAAAAAGAAATAGATGTATCTACATAGTTCTTAATTGCTTCCAAAATCTTCCTGTTTTAAAATAGCAAATTTTGGGTTAATTTTTGGGAGAATTTTGAAATTTTAGAAAACAATTTGTTGATAATAGTTCAAATCAAACTTGTAAGCTTAAAATCAATTAAATTAATTAAAATCAGTGAGTTGCCTCAGCACAGAATAATATCAACAAACAAATCAGCAATCTTGCATATTGCTTTTAAGGAGTAGCGATCAGATGGCTTTAATAAAATACATCAAATGAAAAAAGTATTATTTTTCAAGCGTTAATTATATATTTTTATCAGATATATGTAAGAAAATTTTCAAATGATAATTTCTATTTTTAAAAAGATTGAAGTTTTATGTACTAAAAACAGATATAACACTCCGGCATCTCATTTTGAATTATGTTAACATCTGTAATCGATGTGGACCCTGGAAAGGTTAATTTTTTTTGTTTACATTTTTCAAAAAAAAATACACCATCAATTGAGCCTCATAGGTTAAGTAAGGAATGAATATTGTTGAAAATGAAGATTTAGAAGATTTTATTCAGATCTTTAATTTGTCATCAGCCACATCATTCAGAATAAAAAGAATATTGAAGAAGCTACTGAACTCTGAATCTGATTCCCTATTGGCATAATGTGGGTCTGGTCCCAATGAAGTGGTTACTTAGCTTATATTCTTTGTGTGATACTTGCTATTGCTAATTTGTATTATTTAAAATGCTAAACTGCAACATTATGTAGATGCTTTAGAGAACACTTAGAGTTTCATAAATTTAAAAAATAAATAAGTAGGAAATGATATATTTGACAAGAAATAAGTACAACTGAAATTTATTTTTTTATCTTTGAATAATATTAATTTAAAATAGAAATATTTGCAATAAATTATAATTTTTGCTTTTTCCATGGAACTTGAAAAGTTGGTTTTTGTCATGCCATTTTGAAAAAAAACAAACAAAAAAAAACTAATATTCAGTAGTATCTTGGGTCTACGAACTTGAAAGTTGGTTTTTGGCATGGTAAGTGTCTGTTGGTCTGTATAGGATTCTAGGATCTGAACTGTTCAAATTATTGAGTGGAAATTTTATAGTATGCATATTTTCATCCTAACTAATTGCTGTACAAATGTAAACCTTTGTGATATATTAATCAGGAGTACTTTGACTAAAAAACCATTAAAAGTTTTTTTCCAAAAATGGATCTAATAATTTTCACAAAATTTTGAATATAGCGTATGGTTCCAAACACTACTGTATAGGCTGTATATTTTATATAATTGGACACAACATTAAATAAAGTTTATCATTTTCATAAGGGGCAGAAATTGTTATATTTGTTGTAGCTTGCCAGGCTCATAACCTTATGTTCTCAGATTTGAGTCCTAATTGTGTGGGCATTGATATTTTTTCTGCTACCAACACTTCCCCCCAAGGAAACTTCTTGGCTTGTAAAGTTCACATCTATTGAATGGGATGTTGATTAATTGATTCTGTATGCAGGAAAGTGATATCCTGTATGTGTTAAAGAAATATTGAATCTGCATGACATTCATCTGTTCGTTAATTCATCTGTTCGTTAATTGCAGAACATTCATCTGTCTTTTAACAGCTATCCGATGGATCTTCTTTTATCCAGCTTTGAGCCCTAGAGGTCCTTGTGACCTGTCTGTTTAGCCTACTGAGGGCATTCAAAAGGTTTCTGACACTTGTCTGTAGATTTATACTCATTCCTCTGAAGTTAACGAGATATGACTTGTTTGAAAGCTTATCTAAACTTGTTGTCACATGCTAAAAACAAAGGTTGCAACATCATTTCTCTCTTCACTGGCAGTGCATAAAATTTGGTCTGCAAAATCTCTGTGCTGTTGCTATGAAGCCTACTAAAGACAGAGAAAGAATATACATTTTCTCAAGGATGCAGCTTGGGAATCATGCCTATTCATATGGCACTATTACAGAAGGAATTTGCAAATTCAGAGGACAACAGAGCTTTGAAGACCTCCCTCATGCAGGAAGACCGAAGGAGGCTGTGAACAAGAGAACCATCGCTACTGTTTGTGAACTCGTTAAGGAAAACCCACACATCACCATTCAAGTAATAAGTTTAGATGTCAGTGTATAAATTAGCAGTGTGGAAACAATTATTCATCAACATTTAAAGTTCCGAAAAATTTGTGCCAAATGGGTACCCTACAAACTGATAGAACTGCAAAAAAGGGCTAGAGTC
Source organism: Ryuthela nishihirai (assembly GCA_038380435.1). Classification (NCBI taxonomy): domain Eukaryota; kingdom Metazoa; phylum Arthropoda; class Arachnida; order Araneae; family Heptathelidae; genus Ryuthela; species Ryuthela nishihirai. Next base: position 88,383,877 of record JAWZYU010000003.1, on the reverse strand, counting down.
GACTTGCACAAGGAGATGCTGGCAATGTTTGAACCTAATGGCACCAAACAGGTAACAGACATTTTTACACGTTATGAGACGTTTTTTTTTACTATACAACTCCCAGAAAGATCGACAACTATGTTTGGGTTGTGGAAGATGAGCCACATCCCCAAATCCTATAGGGGTGGGGGTGGCACAGTCGGTAGCGCGCCAGGCTCGTAATCTGTAGTTCCCAGGTTCGAGTCCCAGCTGGGTCAGCATTGAGATTTATCTCCACAAAATTCCCCGCCCTGCCCACGGTCAGTAGGGGACACCGATGGGCTTGGAAAGGCCGCTGTCCGTTGGATGGGATGTTAAGCCGTGGCCCCGTGTGCAGGAGAGCCATACCCTGTGCACGTTAAAGAACATGCTGGATGGCCTTGACGGGAGGCTACCATCTGTCTCCCAACAGCCGTTCCAGTGGGTCCCCTCCCCCAACCTTCTCTGAGCCTTCGGGGTCCATGTGACCTGACCATTTAGCCCATGGTGTGCAAAAAAGTGCCACTCAGAGGTGAAACAACCCAACCCAAATCCTATGACAAGACTTTCACTCAAGGAAGAGGATTCTCGCAATTTTTGTCAATTCCAAAGGAGTGGTAGCTGTGGGCACCTCTTACTGGGAAAAATGACTATAACTACCAATACCACATTAACATTGTTTTGCCCAGAATAGTTAAGGAGATGAAGGAGCAGCATCCAACAAAGTTGCAAGGGTTCTTCTTTATGTCAATGCCTGTGCTCACAAAACCTGGGAAGTTGTGGCCTAACTGGAGCAGGAAAAAAAATCAAATAGCTACCCCATCCTGCATATTCACCTGATCTTGCACCATGCGATTTTTGGTTGTTCCCAAAAATTGAAAAGGAACTTGCTAGGAAGCCTTTTTCAAGGGTGCAAGACTTTGCAAAATGCATTCATTCAGAGTTGCAGAGTATTCCTTAATAGGAATACCACCAAGTGTTCCAGGATTGACATAGACATCTGCAACTTTGCATATATGATGTAGGGAGTACTTTGAAGGACAGTAAAAGTTTCGTTGCGGTAAGTTCAATGTTTTTGTTCTGCAGATGCATGTCAAGAACTTTTTGAATGAGAGTTTTGAAAAGAGCAAGCAACAGAATTTTTGTTGTCCTATTTGGATTCTCTATTCATATTTAATATTATTATTATTAAGAATATGAATATAGCCTTTTACTTTAGGGAACTGCATTTTACTTCAAATATAAATCACCCACAGGCTCTGTAGTTTGGGGAAATTTTTAACTATGAGACTGCATTTCCTGTTGATTAATGGTGTAATCAAATGGGAAAATTTGTACATTCATGCTGCACCTCTACTTATGCTTATGCCAATAGCATAAGTTCTAAATCAGTAATTCAGAGTAGAATGATTAACAAAATGTGTTGGTATTTTCATTAGCAAATGTTGGCAAATGTTAGAAGAGTTAGGGATGGCAACAGAGAACCAGTTCACCTGATTCTCTGTTGCCATCCCTTACTCTTCTATTTTTGAAGGATTTTGGGGCTTAGCTGGCATCATTCATAGTACAGCCATTACAGAAGAGATCTGAATAAGTGGTTACATTTTAAACCTAAAGGAAATATTGACTTATGCCAAAAGGGATAATGCAAGTTTATTGAGTATCAGCTAACAATTTATTACATCAAATTGCATTTACAGTGGACTGTCATAGTTTAGGGAATGGAACAAAAAGATAACTGTAAAAAAATGTATAAAGGAAATATCAACAGGTGTAGTTCCATTTTCCTTAAAAATACAGTTAGTCCTACCTATACTAAAATAAGAAACTTAAAAAGACCTTAAATAGCAGTGTGGTAAGTGCTGTAGAAATGGATGTGTAGTTACTTGCTTGTCAGGGATGCTCATACAAGTGGTCAAATAACTAATCATTCACCATTACTCTAGTAGTTGACATAATTATTTCTCTTCATCCCATATGGACTCTCCTATTTCCTTTTCATATGGAGTTTTTTTTTTTTCATGGCTGTCAGACAATACATAATCATGTTTCGATATGCATTCTACACTGCTACTTAGGTTTTTAGAGCCGTTTTAGAAAAGGGCTACTAATTTCACTTCATTACTTGTCTGTGTCCATCTGTAAGCATTCAACTTTTGTTTTAAGAAGTGAATGAAAAGCTTTTTTTATAAGATAGGCATTGCATGCATTGCATTTGCATGTTTGGACTTTCACAATATTTGAATTTCCACTATTTGCTAAGTTTGGAAAATGGCAAAACGTTAAATGGATGTTGTGAATGATTTATTTATATTAGAAATTTAGGTGGTGGTAGACTGTGATGGTCAAGGGGTTTTCATTGGCAAAAAACATGCACCCTTACTCCAGGGTGATGAGAAAACAACTTTTTTGTTTTAAAAAACAAATGAAAAATTATCTCTGTGGTGGACAGGTGGCAATAAAATATTACTATTCACATTTTCAGAATCTTCCACAAATTTGAATTTCCACCATTAGAGCTAAAGTTGGAAACTTGCAAAACTTTTTCTATTTGAAAATAAGTATTCCATATTCACAGAGGTGGCTGGAATTTCTAGTAAATTATGTATTCCAGATACAAAATGCACTTAGTGACAGTCTTTCTTTTACAAGATTCCTTTGAACAATTTTTCACTTATACCCAGCGTTAACAAAATACAACAGTAAAGATAGTGGCTTCAAGTAAACCTAATGATTGCTTTGAATGCAGAAGAAGATAACAATGGGTTACTAACATATACCAACATGCACAATGCATGAAGAGATTAAAAAATATCTTAAAATATACCAGTTGTATCAGCTTGATGTGCTTCTGGTGTTGTTCATGAGTCTGAAATAGCTCTGATGACTGGAGACTTCATCTGCAATCATAACATCTACTTGAGATAGGGTATAAGGCTTAATAACAGCAACAGGTGAAAGCTTGATCAGTGGCCAGTAGATCTCAGCAGTCAGAGCACCGATATGATCAGGAGGTAGTGGGTTCGGATCCCACTTAGTACAAGATAATTTTTCCCCCTGTACTCAATATTAGCAGAATACAACAGCAACGATAGTGATTTCAAATAAACCATTAAATCATGATGATTTCGTCATCTTCAATGCATGCAATGAATAAAAACACCAGTTTTTGAGATAGACAATAGAAAGCAGTACAGGAATAGTAGGCAAAGCAAACATGTTCTGATTTGTGGAAATCTGCACCTACCTTGAGACTTCTTGGTAGGTCACTGCCCAAAGCTTCTTGAAAATAATTCAGGGCTCCATATTTCTGGCAATGAAAGAAATGTTTACTACTGGTTGGTTTCCCCCAATAATACCGTTGTAGATTTTCTAGTCAGGAAGCAATAACAACTTTTTCCACTTTACACACCCAATGTATTAGAATGCAGTAATATTTTAGGCTCGTATACAATATATTTTTTAAAATTTCAGGGCCTTATATTAGCCTTTAAGAGCTTTTATTTATAGGCATCTCGTGGTGCGGACCGTTAGTAACTTTCAAAAGAGATACTCTCTTGTGGAAGTGAACGGAAGAGGAGGGCTGCCAGATTAGTGTGGCCTACTGATCTGGACAACTATGGCTACTTTTCCTTTTTTTCTACCCTGCTGAGGAGTGGTCAACCACACAGGGTCCTGGTGCTGACCATATAAACCTACTGGACTGGACAGATATATGGCTCTGAGCTTGATTATGGATCCTGATTTTGCTGCACTGGTGGGCTTCTGTGGAGGGAAAATCTTCCGCTGTGTTTTCTGTTTGTTTGTGGGTTGACAGCCCCAAGTGAATAGATTCACAGGATATGTTTATCAGCTGGTGGATAATCCTGAGCAGAAGTCATCGCAGGACCTGAACTCTTTGCTTCTATTGGCATCGTCAAATTCTACTTTGGAGGAAATCTTCCAGTGTAGATGGCTTCAGCCTTTAGTAGTGGGGGAACGGGTCTTGCCCCATGTCTGCGATTAGGGGGCTGTTTGATATTGTCGGCATTCCCTCTCTCAATAAACATAGTTTCTTTAAACATCCCACTAACCATTTTCTCTCCATAGGTAGTTGGAATGTGAGGACTCTGCACAGAGCTTTTTCTCTTGATGTCCTCACACAAGAATTCCACCATTATAATTTAGATATTCTTGGCTTGCAAGAGACCAGATGGACAGATAAAGGTCAGATTCTTAAAAATAATCTTAAATTTCTCTTTTCAGGGAGGGACGACAATAAGCATCACCAAGGCGTGGGTCTGCTTCTCAGCAGACACGTTAGTGATGCTCTTCTAGGATAGGAGTGCATTAATGAAAGGTTTCTTACAGCAAAATTTCAGACAAGTGTTAAAGACTTGAATATTATCTGCTGTTATGCCCCCACTGAGGATGCCGATGAGGATGAGAAGGATAGGTTTTATGAACAACTTCAGGATATTTTGATTTCTGTCAAGAAAGGAGATATTACCCTTGTTCTTGGTGACTTCAATGCCAAAGTTGGTACTGACTCTGACCTTTGGGGAGGAGTAATAGGCCCTTTTGGTATTGGTAGCTGCAATGGCAATGGGCAACGTCTCCTACAGGTAAGTAAACTCAATGGATTCAGAATAACTAACACTTATTACAAACACGCGACATACATAAGTACACATGGGTTTCACCTGATGGGCTGCATAAGAATATGATGGATTACATATTAATTAACAGCAAATGGGCTAGTTCTGTTAGGAATACCAGGGCATATAGGGGAGCTGAAATTGGATCTGACCATTACCTTGTTAAAAGTGTGTTGCAACTTAAACTTAAAAAGTGTTGTGCTAGGGTTAAAAAATTTACTTTTAATACTGAAGCTCTGAAAGATCCAGTTATAGCCAAAGCTTACCATGATAGGTTACTTAGTCATTATGACAGTCATGGTTTGCTTACTACTGAAGTTGAGGAAGAATGGGATCATTTTAAACAGGCTTTTTCGGACACTAACAGTAGTCTTTTAGGAAAAAGGGAGCAGAAGAGGCAAAATTATCTGAGTGATAAGGCACTTGAGCTTATTTTGGAAAGAAGGAACTGCAGGAATGTCTTTAATCAATACCCTACTAGTCCTAATAGAAAGCATTACAGAGAACTTAATAAACATGTAAAAGATCAGTTAGCTGCTGATAAGAATCTTTGGCTTGATGGTTTGGCTGACAAAGCCGAGGAAGCAGTTAGACAGCACAACAGCAGAGAGCTGTACCAGATAGTTAATGTTTTATGTGGTAGAAAATGGACAGGCATATAAGGATTGAAGGATAAACAAGGTAAGGTTATAGAAGGGGAGGATTCTGTCATGGCTAGGTGGGCTGAGCATTTCAGTGATGTTCTAAACAATGTAGTTAGTTCTACTCCCATTGTTTGCAGTAATGATAGATACATTGGTGACTTTAACATTGGCCCTATAACACAATCTGAAGTTATTTTCGCTGTTTCTAAACTTAAACTTCATAAATCCCCAGGGGTAGATGAAATTACTACCGAAATGCTTAGAGCTGGGAATGTTTCGGTTACTAGTTGGATGACTGAAATTCTGAATATCTTTTATGATAAAGGCATGGTTCCTAAGGATTTTACCAGAGCTATTGTTATCCCTATTTTCAGAAAAGGTGATCGCAGTTCTTGTGATAACTATGGGGTATCAGCCTACTCTCTGTTCCAGGTAAAGTTCTTTCCATGATTGTGCTTAATAGAATTAAGAATCTGGTTGACAGTCAATTGCGTGATGAGCAATGTGGATTCAGAAGTGGTAGGGATGTGTGGATCAGATATTTTCACTTAGGCAGATTCTTGAGAAATGTTTAGAGTTTTAGAAACCTTTGGTTGCTAGCTTTGTTGATTTCAAAAAGGCTTTCGACTCTGTTGATCGTCATAATTTGTGGTTGATTGTGAAATCATATGGTATACCAGACAAGTTAGTTAACATAATGAAAGCTCTCTATAATAACACTGAGTCGTGTGTGAGAGTTGGTAAGGCTTGTAGCAATTGGTTTAGCATTACTTCTGGTGTTCGACAAGGGTGCATTTTGTCTCCTTTTCTCTTTAGCTTGGTTATTGATTATGTTATGCGAAATTCACTTCAAGGGAAAGATTTTGGCCTTAAATGGGCTGGAGATACGAAAATTTCTGATTTAGATTATGCTGATGATTTAGCCCTTTTGGCAAATGATGTTGATGAGATGAACTCTTTCATTCGAGCCGTTGATGAGACTGGTAGTAGAGTAGGTTTGGTTATAAACAGAGAGAAAACTAAAGTGATGAAAATTGGTCAGGCAGGCTGTGATTCAGTTGATCTGAATGGTTGCAGTCTTGAGCAGGTGTCACAGTTTAATTATCTTGGGAGCTATGTAACAGATAGTGGTGATGTGCAGCATGAGATTAACAGACGAATAGGTATTGCTGCCGGGACTTTTAAGAATCTATGGAGAGTGTGGAGAAATAGGCGTATACACCTAAAGACTAAAATTAGGCTGTATAATAGTTTGGTTCTTTCTAGGGTTAGTTATGGTAATGAAACTTGGACACTTTGTAAATAAGATAACAGGAAACTAGATGCTTTTGATTCTAGATGCTTACGCAGTATCTTGGGCATTAGGTGGTTCAACTTTGTAACTAATGATGAGGTTAGGCAAAGGAGTTTGCAACCTCCTTTAAGCAGCATATTGTGCAGAGAGAGACTCCATTGGTTTGGCCATGTTGCCCGTATGAATAATTATAGATTGGCGAATAGGGTTATGAACAGTGTGCCTAAAGGCCTCAGAAAGAGGGGGAGACCTAGGATGTGGTGGGCCGACAATGTCAAAGAGGACCTTGTTAGAATTGGTGTGCAGTGGCCAGATGCAGTAGATGTAGCTCAGGATAGACTTGTTTAGAGAACTAAATTGCACAGTCTGGTTGGACCTCCGTAGCCCATGGCTGCTTGAGGATGATGATGATGATGAATGTATTGTAGGTAAAATGACTTACTAATTACTTGTTTCACATAAGAAACAAAATATATCTATGATTAGAATTAGTATATTCAATATATATTTTCTTATTGAATTGCCTGTCTTAAAATTGTGCTATTTTTTTTTTTGGAAAACTTTGTGTGACAAATAATGAAAACTAATCATGTGTATTGAAATTTTATTTTTATTTATGTACTAACTTAGAGTTGTAAGCAAGCAGTGAATTTTCATTTTACTAAATATTGAAGGTTAGCTTTTTTAAACGAATAAATGAAAAGAATCTTATAATTCTCAGATATCATTACAAAATATGATTCACAAAATTGTGCACTGATATAGATCCAAAATGCACATTACTGAATCTCTGAAGCTTGCTTATGAGTATGACAGATAAAAATTTTATGAAATACCTAACTTTTTATGTGTGTAGCTCTTAATTATATAATATATTTGGTTTTTAAAAGTAATGTTAATAAGTGGTTTGAAACAAATTTTTGTGTGAATTTTATGTGCATAAAGTTTGAAATTTCAATTAAGAAAGATATTTGGAGAGAAAACTTGAAAGTGAGATCACTGCAAGTTAAAGCATAATTTGTGTATTAAAAGTATAAAAAAGGAAATTTGTCTTAAAATGGCTAAGACTTAAAAGTTATGAGCAATATTTTTAAACATCAAGTGTAAACTTTGGGTTCCCCAAAGACATAATAACAAAGCACATGAATGTGCTTGCTGTATTTTATTATACTAAAATTAAAGCTTATATTTCATATATCTATGTTAAATGCTTTTAACTGTTTTTTTTAGAAAGAAACTATTAAAGTTACTTCAAAAGAGGACCTGCCTCCTCTTCGAAATCCAGAAATTTTAATAGGTGAAAATGATCTTACATCTTTATCTTACCTTCATGAGCCTGCAGGTAATATAATTTATTAAATTAGAAAATGTTTTACAGTACAAGTGTAATCTAATGTTTTTTAAAGAGTCAATTTTTAATTAATGTGTTAATTTAGTTTATCCTATTTTAAAGCTGTCTTTGCATAATTTTAAAATTTAGTTGGCATTAAGCAGATTCTATAACTTTCGTATTTATCATAATTTGTTAATGCTGTAATCACATTAATTTACCCATTGAATATGTATCATATAGAATTTAATGATAGTCGTTTATTTTCTTCATCTTTGCATTGCGATTTCGAATTGAGCTGCAGCCATTGAAAGTCAGGATGCATACCAGGTCCACTTCTCTACTTATTTCAAGACAAATGATCCATTTTTATTAACAACTCCTGTCCCTTATGAATGACATAATTTTTTCAATTCTCTTATTTCTCATTACATACTTTCACTATTTAGGCAAGGTAATAATAAAAAATTAAGGATTCTGCTATAGGAGAACTGACTAAGCATTTTATAAATTTTGACCAAGTTATTTTTTTCTTATATAGGCATCAAAAATATATAGAGATTTAGTATCTAAATGTTAAAGTGCAAAATGAAATGATGGAAACCCAAGATAAAAATATTTATTGAACTTATAAGAGTCAAGTTTTACAAACCATTTTGTGATAAAAATGTGTTTTTATGTTATAAAATGCATCTGGGTACCGTAGGAATTAGTGTTGAAACTGGTTTTTTAAATTTTCCCAAAAATCGAAAATCGAAAACAAAAAATTGGATTTTTAGATAGATTTTTTATTTGGCTACAGTAATAATGTTGAATTTTTACAATTTTTTTTTATAGAAAGAGAGAGAGAGAAAAATTGGGTAAATAAACACATTTCAATTCAAATAATGAACAAATACACATGATATTTTATTCCATTCCAATTTTATATACCATATATATTGAGAGAGAGAGAATGAGAGAATGAATGCCTACGTGAACAAGTCATCATTTTATGAAATAGATTGCAATGGTAATAGTTTTATATTTTAAATATTAATTATAAATAAGTGTAGTGCTTTGAAAATTATAATGCAGTAATTAAAACATGATAAAGAAATGGCAACTTTGAATACATTACCTACTAAGTTGATTTGTGACGAACTGGCAACTGCTCTTCAGTATAATTTTTGCCTATCTGGCAACTCAATCTTTAATTTGTTTCATCATGTAGATTGTTGTGTAGAATCAGTCGACTAATGGAACATATTTGGAATGTTCTTTGTCGATTACAAATTTTAGCACTTGGATTTTATTAATTTAATAATTAAAACCCCTTATAAATTTGTGTAATATGTTGAATAGATCTAAAATATGGGATTGTTTTGTGCATAAGACAAAAGAAACTGCTGAATGCAAGAAATGCAACAAGACTTTAAAGTGTTGTGGAGGGTCAACATCAACTTTGAATTCGCTCATTAAAAATGTTCATGGTATTAGCATCAACAAAAGTGATTCTTCTGCATTCAAGAAACAAAAGACTTTGGGAGAATATATGCAAAGAAAATATGTTGAAGAAGAAATTACGAGACTTACTAATGCTGATAGATTAAGTTTTCATTGCATTGCTAATAGTAAATTTATTCAAGAGAGTTTACAAAAAACTAAATATGACAAACCTCACCCAACATCCCATACTGGTGTAAGAAAGTTGCTGCTTGATTTTTATGAGGAAAAGAAACAGGAGCTTATTGGCTTTTTCAAGGTACAAGTGAGTAAAGATATCTGTTTCTCATTGACTTTAGATGAGTACACTTTTTCACAAAATGTGTGATACGTGAATATAAATGTTCATAAGAGATAGAATCAGCATTGGTCTCTTGGCATGATTAAAATATCTAAATTTCTAAACTACACCAGAATTGTAGAGATAGTTAGCAAAAGATTAGAAGAGTTTGGGTTAGATTTTAATACTTGTGTTTTCAGATGTACGACTGATGGAGCAGCCATAATGGTTAAATTTGACAAGGAAATAATTTCAGTTCACCAACAGTGTATTGTGCATTGTATTCATTTAGCAGTTTCAGATATTTTGCATTCCAAAGTTACAGAGTGTCAGTGAAGAAGTAACTGATGCTGACATTGAAAATGATGATGAAGACTAAATGAAGATGAATATGATGTTAATCAAGGCCTATATTTGGATCCCATGTTTGAAACAAATATTGACACAAATGAGGCGCTGCAACTTAGTGCAGATTATTTGAGAGTAATTAAGAAAGTCAGAAAAATCTGCCCAATGTTTTGCAAATCTCCTTTGAATAATGACAGGCTTCAAGGTTTTGTAAAAGAGGAATTCAATGGAGAAGAATTCCTAAGGCTCTACGAGTACTAGCTTCAATAGAAAATGTTTTGAGGAGGAATGGAATTTGTTAGATAACCTCGCTGAAACTCTTTGTCCACTTGAATTTGTTTTGAAGGTTCTATGCTCTGAAGAAGCAACTTAAAGCTGACATGCTTATGAAAATTTGCCTTAAGAAACAGATAATAAGGAAAATCCTATTTCTGCCAATCTCAAAGAATGCCTTATCAAATGCTATTCATCAAGATGACAAGAGGAAGTCATTTCATTTTTGAGATATTTAACCAATCCAGAGGATTTTAAAAATGAATCATATGATTCATTTCTTTATTATCCAGGCAACAGTAAAGAAAATCACAGAATGTACATTTCTTAGGCTTTTCTCTAATGAATGTCAAACCATCAAGGTAGATGATAATGCAGAGTCAGAAGTGCAAGCTGCAGCTACATTGCTAAAACTAATGAAAATGACAAAGCATGAGTATTTGAGCAAAATGAATAAATTTGAAATGCTGCCTATGAAAGATTCCAGAGATTTTAATGTCAACAATGAATTTAAATACTTTGAAGCCACATTAAGAAAGAGTAAAAATTTAGAGCTTTTGCATAATGTGTTACTTACCATTGAATCAGAAAGAGGCTTTTCAGCTACGGGCTTTTTTTTTATCTAAGCTTCATTGAAGAATGACAGATAATACCCTTAATGACCTTTGTTTCTTAAGATGTTATTTTCAACATAACGATAAAACCTAAATTTAATTTTATATCTTACAAGAAGAATATTTTTTGTTTTCTAGATATATTCTTTTTATTAAAAAAATTTTTTTCAATGTTTTTTTCCATAATAGAGATAAATTTTAATTTTATTCTTTATAATTTTTTTTACAGAAAGTTAAATTTTTGTTTTTTAAATATAGATTTTTTATTATTTTTTTTAATTGTAAATTGTTTGAAGATGTATTATTTTGGCTAAAATAAAATGTCAATTGTCAAAGTTGTCATTTTCTTTTTCATATGCATGCATATGATGCTGCATTTTTTTTGCCAAAAAATAGGTGATAAGCTATGCTTATTAAGAGTTATAGTCAGTACCTTTCATTTTAGCTTTTAAAAATTACTATACTTTTTGGTCAAAACTGGTTAAAGCCAATTTTTAAAAAACAGATCGATTAAAACCCAGCTTTTAAATTTTTGATTATTCTTCAACCCTAGTAGGAAACAATCATGCTAGTCAAGATATAGGATGAAATTAAACTGAAGCATATAACACAAAGCAAACAGGTAGAAAATATACCTTGATTGGATATAATTTATACCTCTTCAGCATGCTATCAGTTGAGCCTATCTTGTTTATTATCTGGACCTTTTGAACATAGATGGACCCTCTAAAATGGAAGCAGCAATCCATTTCTATAATTTGATAACGTTTTCTGACTTGTGGGATGTTGCTTGATGTCTGAAAATGTTTAGTGGGATTTAAATGTGGCTAACATACCAGATCATTCAGATAGCTCTTTAAGAGTAAAAACTTTTTTCTCTATAAATCCAAAGATATCTGACTGATGGAAAGATGAATATTTTCATACATTAATTGTCATTCTGGAGCAACAGTTAGACATATATACAGAGTCAGATTGGAAGAGTGAGTAGTGTAATATGGTTTTGCAATCTCCTCTTATACTGAAGATGTCATTTCCCAATTCTTTAGCTTCCAAATGTCATACACTTTATTAGCATAAAAACATACTTAAGCATCCCAATATTAGTCATTATAGCTAATACTCAAAATGTTTTCCACTTTGCTTATTGCTCTGTTCATACAATTCTTGTGAAAATTTGATGTTTGAACTTGGTGATGCTATTTTCTATGAAAATTTGAGTAACAACAGTTGAATAGTATTTTATATTTAATATACACGAATTAAGCTGTTAGAGTAAAGCTATTTACATCATTTCTATCACTCAAACTAGGAGGAGTGCAATAGTTTAACAGAATACATTTAACAGCTTTGGCTCATAGCCCTTTTCTACTAATATTTACTCATTAGTACTGATGTTAAAGTATTCCTTATTACTATGATATGCTTTTGATATCTAGGTCAAAGGGAAACTAAAAGTAATAAGAGTAAAGTCTTAGGTGCGCATGGAAGATCACTATGGTGATACTTTCATTCTGTTGGATGTATGAAATACTGTTGTATTATTCAAATAAGGTGAATAATACAACAGTATTGCATACATCCAACAGAATGCAAGTGTCACCATAGTGATCTTCCATGCGCACCTCAAGAAAATGGTAAATAGACTTTACTCTTATTCCTTCTAGTTTCCCTTTAACCTAGATATCAAAGGCATATTATAGTAATAAGGAATACTTTAGCATCAGTACTAATGAGTAAATATTAGCAGAAAAGGGCTTTGATCAAAAGCTGTTAAATGTTTTTTGTTAAACTATTGCACTCCTCCTAGTTTGAGTGATAGAAATGATGTAAATAGCTTTACTGTAACAGCTTAATTCGTGTATATTAAATATATTTATCTAGCTGTGTATCTTAGTTATGAATAGTATTTTATGTTCCACAAAAGTGTTTTTCATGCTTCATTTTCCTGTTTTTTTTTTAATCTAAATATCCATATTGTTGTTGTGATCTATGTACTTTATTGGTGGGTAATGAAGAAAATGCATATCATTTTAATATTGACTTTTAAACATAAAGATTATATTGACAAACTCTAGAGTTATCCATTATTATGCAATGATAAGTATCATTCTCTTTTTGCCTTTGAAACCATCCTTCAAGTCTCTAGTTTACTTTTCTGGTACTTGTTTTTTTTAATAAAAGATTTAGAGAATTCATAACATGAATGTTTAACTTTTTTACTGTTCTCTGATGTTTCATCTATCAGATGTTTTTTCATCTCTGATGTTTCATCTATCAGATTTATACCTGAAATATCAGATGCTAATATTTCAGGTATAAATGCTATGCATTGCTAGTGTACCAAACTCTCAAAGTGTTGATTAGCAGATAAAATCTCATTGCAAGCACAGAAGGTACTTGGACCTGGGAACATCAGTTTGCAAGTTTGGCACACTTTTGATTGAACAAACCCCATTCCAAAAATCAAATGAATCTCCCACAATCACTGAAAGACAAGCTCCATGAAACATCAGAGAACAGTAAAAAAGTTACAATTTCAGTTATCCTCTCTAAATATTGGATCATAAAGTTCAGCTTGAGTTAATAAAGGCTTTGTATATACACTGCCTTCCATTGAAATTGCCCTACCTAGAACGAATGCTTGCATGTAAACCAAATTAGTTGTGGTGGTAGCTGTACATATAAGGAAGCAGTGATTACAGAGGTGGACAGTTTTACCAATATTTAATGACAAAGCGAGAGGTACATCAGTAGGGTTGCCATTAGCTGCAGTACATGAGGCAAGATGTCACGAGAGTGAGTCTAAAAGGTGGTAAATGCGATTTTGTGTGATATGCAGCCATGCTTCATGCACCCTCTGTCAGTTCAGTTGTATGAGACTGAGCTCTTGATGTAACTTACCACCCCATTGTATCCCATATGTGTTTGATGGGCAACAGATCCATATTATCAGGAAGGAGAACCATTTTACAGAGGCACTGCAGGGAAATCCGAGCAGTATGTGGCCATGCATTATCCTGTTGGAAAATGGTATTAGGCCTTGGTGTTCTTCCTCTAACTCCCCCCTGATGGGATGGAGTTAGAGGAAGACAAGCCAAGGGATGGCACCCATAATGGCCCACATCTCGTAGTCATTGTTGGATTGTGCTGGCAGACATGGGAACAGGTAAGGATGGTGTTATGGTGCTAGTAATCTGTTGTACCATCATAGTTTTGTTGCACATAGTTTATCACAGATCTGACAATCTGCCCACTCTGACATTCTCCTACAGGCACTTTAACCTGGCTGCTGTATTGTGGAACCTTCTGTTAGCCATTGATGCTAACAGCATCAATGGATCACAGGTTCATGCATCACAATCAGTATGTGTTGCAATTTTTTGATTGGACAATCCAGCTTCTGCCATTCCAATAATGCAGCACCTTTCAAAGTCTATGAGGTGCACATAACATAGTCTTTGGTATTGTAAAGACATGGGTATTTCACCAAGGTCTGTCCCACACACTTATGTTTACTAGCAATCATTCACACCGGTTTTTATAGCACTTGATGATATATCACAGGGGCAACTGCCCAACTATTGGCTTTTTTTTGCCTGTCGGCATCAAATGCAAATCAGTGACATAGGTATACATTATTATCCTACATGCAAATTTTAAGCATTTTCTGGTTATTCTTTCTTCGTGGGGCAATTTAAATGGAGGGCAGTGTAGTTAGGAGCAGTTAGGAAAGTCAAACAGACATAGTGGTATCACATTGATTCACAGGACACTGCAAATGTTGGGGTTCCAGATTCGAGTCTCGTGGATGGCATGGTTCTTCTGTCATAATCTGCAGATAAGCTAGTAGCTTTGCAGGTCTGATCATGAACTTTTGATTGTCTGATCATGAATTGAAAAAAAGAAGGCATTATCATCATCAAATCTGACAGTCTGCAAAAGTTTTGTCCTATTTCAACTAAGCCCATGCAAAAATATACTGGATGGCCTTGAGGGGAGGCTTCAGTCTATTTCCTAAAAGCTGTTCAGCAGATTCCATTCCCCTATCCAGTTCTGAACCATTGAGGTCCTTGTGACTTGGCCATTTAGCCCCATTGTGTGCTCAGAGGTAAAACAACTTAGTTTCTCTGATTCTTCTTCTAAGACAGAGATGTCAGACATTTATCTTCACAATAGTTTCATCTTAATTTTACCTAAAATTTCCTTTAGGGTATTTGGTCTTCTGAATTCTCTTCACTTACACAGGTGGCTCATCAATGCTCTGAAGGATTTTATTTAATAATTCAAGACAGTGCATCTATCCTGATGATCCAACCATTTGTTCTTCTGAGAGTCATGAAAAAGTGTTGATCAGTAGATGTTGACTCTTATTTGGCTATCTTTTTCCAAAACTCTTGCAGTCACTGCTTTGTAAAAGGAAGTTTGTCAGTCATCCATGTCAATAGACTAAGCTTTTTAGAAAATCACTATTATCAACTTCAGTAAATGGATTTATAGCATAAAGAAACACAAAAGCGTGATTCCACCATCCACATAAATCAGTTCAATAATATGCTCTTAGAACTTCAAGAACATCTGACAGCTACAAAGATTAAAATTAGACAGAATGGGAATTACTTTATGCTTGTTAGAATTTTTTGATATGCTATCAAATATTGACAACATCAACTGTAGGGGGTTCATATAACAAACTGCCCTCCCTGGCTGAGAGTTGTGGTTTCCTTTAAGCCATAAAATATGGAAAGGCAATTTGTGAGGAAAGGAGAAACATTCCTGAATCATCAGACATCGTTTAATTACTCTGAATCATATGTATACACTGAATTTGTGGACTAAAGTTTATTATAGGAAACAAAGTGAATGTTGATGGTCAGTATACGTATTCATATGTCTAGTATTGTCATATGTCTAGTATATGTATTTACATTGTCTAGTATATGATATATGTATCATAAATCATGTAATTTTTATTATTATTTTCTGATGACTATAATTGTAAGCCACAGGCATTTGGCTGTTTGACATGTAATAAGTTGATTGCTTGCCTGAGGCAATTCTGTGTCCTCTGATTAATGTGTGGGAGGAGAAGAGGGAATTGTAAAGACACGACTTTTTTAATATAAGAGGAACTTGATGAAAATCTTTGTGAGATGAGTCATTTTATGGCACTTTCTGAGCCCTAAGTACTTGGGCAACATGAGATTCAAGGCAAAATTTATTTAAGTGTGTGTAGAACTTTGCATTTTATGGAGTACTCTATTTTGAAAAGTTCAACATCAAATTAAGTGACTTCAGAATTATAAATGCCCCAAATTAAGCATGTAGAGTATAATTTTATTAGTTTTCTATTAAGTTTCAACTTGATTTTCATATCTAAATTAGAATGTGAGTTATGGTGCATTTTAAAACAGCATTGTGTGTAAAAAAATTGCCGTTTCAAACTTCAGCACTCAATGACTAATTGACATAGAAGGCTGTATTTGTAGATGAGTGCTTCTGTGAAGCACACAAATTGAATATGATACTTTTCCATAATGTTTTAATATAAATAGGCAAAAACGATTTCATATAAGTATTGTGAAAAAAAATAAAAAGTTTAAGTACTAATTTATAAAACAAGTAATAGAAATATTTATATTTTTTTGTGACTTTTTTCATTTTGATTACCTTTCTAGTGTTGTATAATCTACAAGTACGTTTCTGCAACCATAATGCAATCTATACCTATTGTGGTGAGTTATTTCTTTTTTCCCTTTGTTATTAATATTTTCCTGAGCAAAAAGGGCACAAGGTTTTGAGTTTAAGAGTATTGCTGTAAAGTTTTATTGTATAAAATTTATGAAAATATTTTTTTCAAGATAGTAAATCACATGTTGTAAACAACTGCTATTCAGTAGACCAAATAACTGTTTTCAAAACATTAATTTGTAATACACCTTCTGTCATTGAATAGCCATAAGCTGCAGAGATTCATCTACATTGATTGACAAAATTAAAATGACACAGCATTTATCACCAATATTTTTATTTTAACAAACATCCCTGAAAGTAAAAAATATGTTATAGGTAAACATTACATTCAAAATTTCGAATATGCAATCAAAATTGATATAGACCTAATAATTCCTTGCAACATGCAATTACTAATGCCTATTAAAGCTATAGATCATTCCATTTCAAAATTGTTGCTTGCAAGGAAGGTTAATCTTATAATTTCTACTGAAGATGGCATGCCATTATCATTTAGATGATTCCCTGTAATGATGGATCGTTGGTAGACTTGAAGTAGGACAGTTGCAGGGATGTAGGAAAATGGCTCAGTGTGCCAAGAAAGATGGTGTCGATGATTTTGGAAACAGTTCCTGGGGACAAAAACCATTACATGAAGAGCTGCCCAAGGTTGTCTGAGAGTTATTTCAACCAGAACTTATCAATAGACCATTATCTGATTCTAATAATATGACGAAACAGTACAATGACTTTGTGTTCTGAAGCCACAGACAAAAGGATTTCCAGCAGAACAGTATCATGAAGGCTTAATGTGAGTTGGCTCTATGCGAGGAGGACAGTGGTTTATGTCTGTAAATGGTAGCTAGGCATACACTGGAAGGAAAACTGAAGGAGAGTGTGTACCAATCCCTTGTGATGATGCACAGAACTGGCCAGGCCTAGCACCTAAAGTCTGACCCTGCTTTCTTGTGGTGCAGGCCATTAGTACTTTTAAAAGTGATATTCTCTTCTGAAAGAGAATGAAAGGGGAGTACTGCCAGATTAGTGTGGCCTACTGATCTGGTCATCTATGGTCACATTTATTTTTTTCTGCCTTGCTGAGGAGTGGTCAGCTTCACAGAGTCCAGGTGCTGACTGTTTAAACCACTGGACTGGTTTATGGCTTTGAGCTTTATTGTGGATCCTGGACTTCACCGCACTGGTGGTTTTCTTTTGAGGGAAAATCTACTGGTGTGTTTTCTGTTTGCTTATGAGTTGCTTGCCCTAAGTAAAAAAGATACACAGGGTACCTTATATCAGCTGGTGGATAATTCTGATCAGAGGCCATCGCAGGTACCCAAACCCTTCTATGGGTATCGCCAACCTACCCTGAGTAACATGTCTCAAAATGGTTAGTTTCTATTTTAATTCTGGTTCTTGAAAAGGTCCACTTGTAAAGGTGGTTTGAACATAAATGACAATCGCAATGTTACCTTTTGACTTATTAATGTCAATATATCAATAAATATTTTGTGGAAAAAATCTTGCTGACATACAGGACTTGAACCCGCATCTCTCCAGAAACATGCCAGAGTATTCTACCATTGAACTAATGCCAGTTCATCTCTTTTACACTAATTTAATACTAAATTCTTCACAATGATTTTGGCACCTACCATTGGCACCACCTATGATCTCAGGTGGCAGCAATTTCTTTTTATATTGATCTGAGTAAGATGGAAATAAATAATAATCTCTTCACGCTATGTAGCATTATTAATGATATAAACACAAATGACAATCGAAACATTACCTGTTGACTTTTTAACATCAGTGTATCAATAAATTAAATTTATTATTTATTTCCATCTTACTCAGCACAATATAAAAAGAAATAGTTGCCAACTGATATCATAGATGGTACCAATGGTAGGTGCCGAAATCATCGGTGAAGAGTTTAAAGTCTTAAATTACTGGAAAAAGATGAACTGGCTAGTTCAATGGTAGAATGCTCTGTCATGCTTCTGGAGAGATGTGGGTTCAAGTCCTGTATGCCAGCGAAATTTTTTCCACAGAATATTTATTGACATATTGATAGATATATCAATAATAATATATACAACAGAGTTGTACCAGATAGTTAATCTTTCATGTGGAAAGAAACAGTTGGATACACAGGGATTGAGGGATAAACATGGTAAGGTTGTTGAAAGTGAGAATTCTGCCATGGTTAGGTGGGCTGAGCATTTCAGAGATACTCTAAACAATGTGGTTATTTCTACTCCCATTAATGTATTGCTAGCTTTAATGTTGGCCCCATATTTCATTAATTTACTTTGGCAATCTTTAAATTAAAACTGCATAAATCCCCAGGGATAGATGAAATTACTACTGAAATGCTTAGAGCTCTGAATGTTTTTGTTGTCACTTGGCTGATTGAAATTTTGGATATTTTTATGATAAAGGTGTTGTTCCTAAGGATTTTACTAGAGCTATTATTAAATCTATTTTTGAAAAAAAGATGATCACAGTTCTTGTTATATTTATAGGGCAATCAGTCTATTTTCTGTTCTAGGTAAAGTTCTTTGCATTATTGTACATTTTGCATCACTATCAAAGAAAACTTTAACCCTTTCAGTCCCCATGTTCCCATATGGAATCACTAACCATAAAATTATTTTTAAATAATCCTTAGGTATTTTTTTACCTTTGCAATAAAAGAGAGATTATTCAAAAAGGAATTTTTTTTTCTTTATTTTTTTACATCCAAAGTATATTGTAACCAATTTACAGTGTGTTTTAGATCATGATAAAAAGTGAAATCCACAGATATTTCTGATAAAGTGCATATCTGTTGACAAAGCTCGATTTCGATGATATTCCTGTGAAAAACCAATTTTTTTTAACGGTCTAAATGACAGTGTTTTTTGATTCTTATACAAATGGAGAAGAATTCATCTAGGTGATGCATTGTCATATTTGCCTGAACATGAGAGGGGTGTTCAAGGCTACTGTTAGATTCTTTTCTTCCTCCCTTGTTTCCTTCCATCAAATTTTTTGGTATTGGTGGTGTATCAGTGAAGTTGATGTGTACACAAGTCAAAAAAGTCAGCTGGTAGTTTGTGGCAACAATCTTGAACACTGTAACTGTCTTAGTTCAAAGAAGGGCAGGCAGATTTGTAGTGGGAAGGTTGGCATGTCCATAGAGGTCACACCAAGTATCTATGTACAACTGAGCAGAGCATCCATTGATAAGCATCATCCACCTATTTTGCAGTTGCTTGTAAAGACTCTGTGAATGGAAACTCATATCCCCAACTCAAGACCAGACTATTCTTTGGCACGAACTAAACAATGTAGGAGTAGCATGATGATCATCCTGTCTTGCAGGAACCATTAACTTAGTTAATACCCAAGAGGGTGGTAGCTTAATGAGTGCAGTTATCTTGTGAGGCACAAATTAAAAGCTTCAGAGAGGGAGAATGAATTTAGCAGTTGTGAATGAGCTCAAAGGAGGAAGAAGGGAACTGGCACAAGAGAAGTTTAACAACAGAGCAGCAAAGTCAATCCTGAGCGATGTGTAGTGGCCTGAGTTGGTACAAAGGTCAGTTTTGGTTTGAATTGTGCATTGGTTATTTTGTGTTTGTCTTGTCATCATTTAAAGAGATGACATCAGTGGGATATTTCTGCGAGCTCGTGCATCCACATGGGGTAACAGAAAATGGGATTCGTCTGACCATGCGATCCTCTTCCAGTCTTCTATGGTCCAATATCGATGATTACGTGCCCATTGCAAGTGTTGATGACGGTGAACTGCTGTGAACATAGGCACATGAATGGGTCTGCGGAGACCCTTTTCCAAGAGCTTATGATGAACGGTGTGTTTAGACACATTGGGCCCTTTACCACAATTGAAATTATGGGTAATGTCAGCCAGAGTAGCTCTCCTGTTGCTGCAGACGAGATAGCCTGCGCTGACTTCTGCCATCAATGAGGCATGGCTGGCCCACGCTTTGTTGATGGCTCAAAATGTCACCTGTTTTGGACCATCTTTGATAGATACTAACTACTACATAATGTGAGCAGCCTACTAGTGTTGCTGTTTCGGAGATGCTCTTACCAAGGCGTCTTGCCATAATGATCTGGCCTTTGTTGAAATCAGATAAATCCTTTGCTTTTCCCATGTTGAGATGAAATGAAATACTGCCTGCGATAGCTCCGACCCAGGTATTATATATATATATATCATTCTTGACCTTGGCACATGACACTGATTGGTTGCACACAACTTCTTTACATAATGCAGAGGTGGTTTTAATGTATTGGCTGATTGGTGTATATCATATTAAGTTTATAAAGCATCATTACTGGTTTAGCCATTTACACAAAGTTTTTTTACCATATCAATGCTCATCCATTTTCATTACATGCTGTCCTATTGATATTTATTAGGGCAGTCCTCTTTTTTTTTGCATCAACATCTACTACTTTCAGAACCTTTGCTCAGCTAACCTGTTTTTCCTTGAGTGATTTCACATCTATGGTTTCATGTGCTTGCTCTTTCACCTGGAATGAGCCTAATTTTCTTTCAGTAGTTAACAGTAACTAACATTTAATTTACATTTAACTGAATTCATACGTAATAAAAACATTATGCATCCTTTATATGCTCTATCATCTTCCTTTACACGTTTCATCATCTTTCTCCCGATGGCTTCCTTAGAAAAAGTCACTGTTAATCTGTTTCTACAATTCATCCTGTCTTTTTTATATTATTCTGCACATGCACTAGTCAGTTCCAATCATTGTGCTTCTTACTAACTTAACCTTACTCATAAGATACTTATGATGATAAACATCATTTTTATTTATGAAACAACATACCTCTAATGATACATATTTTGATTTTAATTTTTTTTTCAAAAAAGATGCTTATTCAAGTTAACTATATTATCACGATGTATGGTGTACAATCACTTAGTAAAAACTCCTTATTACTCAAAGGTTTAAATTCTTTTCAGGTTTAAACAATAATCAGTATTTGCTGCAAATGTTGTTAGAATGATTAATAAAGAACTGAAAGATTAATAATGATAATCAAACTCTTATATTAGCTAAGTATAGTCCTTAACAAAACAATTTTGCTCTAACACTATACAATATGAGATGATAATATCCTCCTTCTCCATTGATGATGAAGAATTAGTTGTAAAATTGTAACTTAACTAATCAAACCAAACATTATGTAGAATGACAAATTGTATAATTGGAATATTGCAGAGATGAAGTATGGTATTCTTCTCCTATATAGAATAAGTTGAGTAGGGGAGTATAAAGTCAAATATAGGAAATATCTGCCCTACCATACCAGATGAAACTGCAGGTACGAGGTAGTGAAGAGGAAGGAATAGCATTGATTGAATAAGTCCATTTAATATTTCAGCCATTTTGGGACTGTAAGGTAGTGAAAAAGTTAAATTTAAAGATTAGAAAAAAAATAAAAAATAAAAAGATGATCACATGAAAAGCATCACAGTAATGGCTGCCATAGCAATGTGATGCTTTCTTTTGCCATATTTGAAACATTATTGGATATCTAAATCATCACATATATATATTTAAATATAAAAATAAATAAAAATAAATCTCCCCTCAAGCAGCTGCTTGCCACAGGGGTCTGATAGGAGCCTGTCAGTTTATATGCCAGAGTAGAAGGTCTGTGAGGATGGCAGGACCTCAGCAGAAAAACAGCACACACATCCATGCCTTTACCTGAGGCTCGAACCCAAGTCCCTTAGAACATATACAGTTAAAAAAAACCTTCTTGCTCAAAAATTAATTAAAATAAATTAAAATTCTCTGTCATTGGGCAATGAAATTTTTAAATGTATGTTTATTATCAAATTTAATTTGCATGTTTTCAGGATTTGAAACAAGTAGCTTTTATGAGAAAAAATTAAAATTTATAGCATATCATTTTGGGAGTTGGGATTCCTAACATCTGTGGTATTGCATTTTGTTCTGGAAACTACAGTTACTTCCAGCAGTTCAGGGTTGACCCATGTACATTGGAGACCACAGTTCCCAAGATATGTTGTAAGTTTGAATTTTTCTCCCATAGAAATCACCTTAAAGAGCATTATCATTTAATCTATTATGGTAAAAATTCAAATGTGCATATTAATGTGACTGAAATGGATGTGCTACTCACAGGTTAAATTGCAAAGTTTTTCTTTGGATCATGAATTTTTTTTTATAAATTGAGATTCTTTTATATTTATTCTTTGCTACAGTAATGAGTAATTGTTAATAATGTATTCATTTATAACAGGCATTGTACTTGTGGCTATTAATCCATATGAAGAACTTCCCATTTATGGGAATGATACTATTATGGCATATAGGGGCCAAGCTATGGGAGATCTTGATCCACATATTTTTGCAGTATCAGAAGAAGCTTATACACAGATGGAAAGGTAAATTTTTTTTCTTTTCTTCTGGGAGAATAAATTATTGAATTTTAGATAAGTGTGTAAGTTTTTCTGTCTTAGTTGTTTTCTAGTTTATTATACAAGAAAAGCACACTTAATTTATCAAATGCATATTTTATAGTCATTAAAAAGAAAATGTTTCTGTCAAGCATTTTATATATACCTTGTTACAGTTTTGTAATTTGCTAGACCGTGCTCCAGCAACAAAGAAATATTAATATAAAATTCTGTGATCTGTCCAGTAAAATTTAAAGTTTATCAGTATTTCTGACTTTTTTTTTTAGTTACAAATCTTTGCACAGACAGAATTAATTTTGTCCATGTAAGTTTTTTATTAAACTTTTTTGCCCTTTTTTATTTTCATTTCATAATTTTTTTTAACTAAATGATTTGAATTTAGATGCAAATATATAAAGATATAATGAAATATGGAAAGTTGCATCAAAGTATTCACTTGATTGTTTTAAGCATAAAAATTAATATTTATCCAATAAAATTATAGGTCACTTAGTCCCCTTTCCAAAGTTTCCTCATTCAGCCATTTCCAAAGACTTTGCAGTCCATGGGAAGGATGTGAAGCCTTATAGAAAAGGTCTGCAGACTAATTAAATTTTAACTTTGTTTTCATACTGTAAGTAACAGATTTAAAATTTTGAAACACATTAATGTTATAAAGGCCAAGAAGCAATTTTTCATATATTTAAGATCACATTTGTCTAAACTTCAAGGAAACTTCTAATCTTGCCAGAGTAAATACACAAATTACCTATGAATATAAAATTCACTAATTACTCATGTAAAAAAAATTATCACCGATGCAGCTGGAATCGAACCCGCAACTCTCCATACATGTCAGAGCATTCTACCTATTAAACTATGCATTGGATGATAATTTGCTTCCACGACATGACCTATAAATCTTTCACTGAGATACTACTTTTACAATTTTTTTCACATAAGTAATTAGTGAATTCTGCATCTACAGGTAATCTGTGTATTTACTATGGATGGATTTTTCATAATAACACTTAAGCATGAGTGACTTCCTCATTAACATCTGAGTTCTTTAGATAGTTGTAGAAGTATTACTGTACTTCCTTATCCTAGTAGAGTTCTTTGTATAGTTGTATATAATAAAATTAAACCTATGATTGATGGACATTTTTGAGAAAGAGAAGTGGTAGGAGCAGGCTATTTTTTTTTAACTTGGGCAGATTTTTTGGGCAGATTTTTTTTTACAAAGTTTATGAATTTTACCTAAGTTGATACCTAGCATAAATAAACTGTCATGAACATGTCTCTTATGGTATCCATTACATTGTTCTTTGGCATTTAGTACAACTCTCTGTTGGCACCTTTGAATCAGAAAATGTGGCCATTATTTATGGTTTGTGGGATATATTTAGCACATGTTACAAACACAGGTTTTGCACCATTGCTAAATACACTGAAGTGCCATTGAATTAGGGATAGGAGACGTTATCCAAATTCAGTACCACAACTTCCGCATTTGTGTGTATGCCTGGCTGAAACTCTGGCCATGTATAGCTGTCAGCTTTGGCTTCCCCAAGCAGGGGCGGGGGTGGCTCAGTTGGTAGCGCGCCAGGCTCGTAATCTGTAGTTCCCAGGTTCGAGTCCCAGCTGGGTCAGCGTTGAGATTTATCTCCGAAAAAATTCCCCGCCCTGCCCACGGTCAGTAGGGGACACCGATGAGCTTGGAAAGGCCGCCGTCCGTCGGATGGGACGTTAAGCCGTGGCCCCGTGTGCGGGAGAGACATACCCTGTGCACGTTAAAGAACACGCTGGATGGCCTTGACGGGAGGCTACCATCTGTCTCCCAACAGCTGTTCCAGTGGGTCCCCTCCCCCAACCTTCTCTGAGCCTTCGGGGTCCATGTGACCTGGCCATTTAGCCCATAGTGTGCAAAAAGTGCCGCTCAGAGGTAAAACAACCCAACCCAACTTCCCCAAGCATTCGTCATGAGAAGCGTAATGGGAAAGGCACAGGATTTAGATTCATTTGACAGAGGGCAGATCGCAGGTGTCCGATGGATGGGACACTTGATCTCTGAAATTATCGATGAACTTGGATTTTCTCGAATAACACTTTCAAGAGTGTTCTGGGAATGTAAAAATTCCGGCGGAAAAAAAAAAGCACCTGGACAAACTGCAAAGGACAATCAGCCTTGAATGACTGTGACCCATCCATCAGGATCCATGTTAAATAACTTTAACTGGTGGTTTGCCATCTGACCTGCATCATAGATAGGGCCAGACATTATCTGGCCAATATCACCGATAGGGGCCAGACATTATCTGAAATCGCCTCCCATCTGAATGTGGGTTCCAGCTGGGAAGTTCCAGCATGGACCATGCAATGCTCACTTCATTGTCTCGGCTTCGGGAGCCATCGACCTATGAGAGTCCCACTTCTTATGGCATGACATCGGGGTCAACGCCTTGCCTGGGATAAAGAACATCGAAAATTCACAACAGATAGCCGGGAGTGATGAATCCCAATTTAAACTTCATCATGCTGATGGGAGACAGGGTATGGTGCCAAACTCATGAAGCCATGGATCCTGCATGTCGGGTCAGAACAGTAGAAGCTGGTGGTGGCTCAGTGATGGTCTGGGGTGTATTCGGTTGGATGTCTGTGGGACCTTTGGTACATGTACCGACGACTCTCAATGTATCCCGGTACGTAGAACTCATGGCTGATCATTTACACCCTCTATGGCCATCATGCATCCCAATGAAGATGGCATCTACCAGCAAGACAACTGTTCATCTCACAGGTCCAGGTTGGCTACTGCATGGTTGCAGGAGCATTCTGCTGATTCTGAAGTAATGAATTGGTCACCTAGAACCCCAGATTTAAATCCCATCGAAAATCTTGGGGATACTATCAACCAGACTATTCGGACCTGTGTCCCATCAGGGATGCCCTTGAGAGATTTGTGGACGGCTCTGGAGGATGCATGGCCATTCCTGTGGAACATTTATGCAAGCTTCTGGAGTCTATGCCTCATTGTGTGGCGGCTGTTATCGGGGACAGAAAGGGTCCAACACTTTACTAGGTTGCTATCCCTAATTCCATGGCACTTTAGTGTAGAGCAATGTTGGAGTATGGTCTCTGTTGCTTATTACCTTCTTTTGATACTTTGTTTAAAACTTTTTTTGAAACTTATCCTTTGAAACTCAAAATGTATTAAGATTTTGTGACTTATAGTTCCAACTAGAAGTCTTTCTGTGTGTGCCATGTTTAATAAAAAAAAATCCTTGCCTATGGCCTGGATGTGGTGATTTTTCTCTATTTCTGAATGTGGAGTTTAGACTTCTTAATATTCTAAATTTTTTAAATCATAAATTTAATTTTTTTTATTCTTACAGGTAGTATATAATCACTTATTTTTTAACGGGACAGTGTGTGTGTGTGTGTGGCTCAGACAGTAGTGCGCCAGGCTCTTAATCTGTAGTTCCCAGGTTCGAGTCCCAGCTGGGTCAGCGTTGAGATTTATCTCCGCAAAAATTCCCCGCCCTGCCCACAGTCAGTAGGGGACACCGATGGGCTTGGAAAGGCTGCCGCCCGTCGGATGGGACATTAAGCCGTGGTCCCGTGTACGGGAGAGCCATACCCTGTGCACGTTAAAGAACACGCTGGATGGCCTTGACAGGAGGCTACCATCTATCTCCCAACAGCTGTTCCAGTGGGTCCCCTCCCCCAACCTTCTCTGAACCTTCGGGGTCTTTGTGACCTGGCCATTTAGCCCATGGTGTGCAAAAAAGTGCTGCTCAGAGGTAAAACAACCCAACCTAACTTCTTTTTTAACACTATTTGCTCTGGCTGAGGTAATTCATTCAACACTTTTTTTAAAAAAACATTTCAGAATGCATACATTTTAAACCATATTCAAATTAACTAATTATCAGCGTTTGTTCATTATTGAAATGGCTATATTCAAACATGCACATAAAATATGCATTCCTTAATTTTTTTTTTATATAAAAGGCTGTCATTGCCTTGAGATTAAAAGTAATTCATGTTTCCATAAAATGTAGCCTCTTTGATATTATGGATTTGATGTTACCACAATTTTCTTGCAAGCTTAATATTCTTGTTTGGCATTACTAGATAGGACATGAGTTAATGATAAATAAAATGCACATGTGGAAATACATAACTCTTTTCCCCTATGCTTCATTCCTTTCATTCATTTCCCTTTTTTTTTTTTATTAAATACTGCTTTTGGTTTTGTATTTTTTGTTAGCATACTTCCAGTAATGATTTGTTTTAAATAGTTAAATATGAGAGTGTAAAAGAAATGATAATCAAATGATTGTATTTAAAAAATGAAATATGGTAGCCTATTTAATGTTAGCACTTCATATATTTGGTTCTTTAGAATGCATTGCTGGCCATTAAAAGTGCAACACCAGGAAAGACAAGAGATATCAAAGCCATATTTAGTGAATACATAGCTTATGTTACAAGGATCAAATGATTACAAATGCAACTTGGTTAGACTTGTGGAATAGAAAGAAATCAGTATCTTGTACAGCCACCATGAGGGGCAATAACCGCTGCTACACGGTCTGGCATTGAGAGGATGAGATGGATGTGTGTTTGGGGAATGTCAGTCCATGCAGTTTTGATGCATAGCCAAAGTTCATTTGTTGTAGAAACTTCTGGTATGTAGTGTGCTAGTCGTCATGAGATCAGTGACCAGACATGTTCAATTGGGGACAGATCTGGTGAACGTGCAGGCCAAGGCAGAAGTGTCACATGGTGGCTATCCAGGAATTGTTGGATGATGCATGCCACATATTGTTGGGTATTGTCCTGTTTGTAAATGGCACCAGAGAGCCCCTGAAGATAAGGTACGACCATAGGCTCCAACACCTCAGGAAGACTGTTTATCGTACTGAGACAATCGTGAGGTGGATTAGCATACGAGTCACCTCAGTGATTTAACGCTGGCTGTTCAAAGTACTGGTAATGCATACGAGGCACGTGCATAAGTGGAGCCCAATGGCACCCCATACCATAACACCAGGGGCTGGACCTATATGGCCCTGCATAATGCATGTCTCACTGAATCTGTCACCATTATACCACCAGATATGGATTCATTCATCATTGTGCTGCATACTGAAGTGGGATTTGTCTGAAAAGACGATGCCATTCGCATATCCATGCGCTTTCTTGGTACCAATGCAGTCACATACGCCTGTGTTGTAGAGTCAATGGTAGCCGAAGCAATGGCCACCTAGCAAAGATGCTTTGATGCTGCAGATGACTTCGAACCATACATACGGACACTGGTTGATGTACAACACACTCTTAACTGTTGAGCTAAGATGTTTGATGTGGCTATATGATCATTCCAAGCCATGCGCATGAGATGTCTGTCCTCTCGTTCGTTTGTGTGACAGGGTCATTGAGATCCCTCACGTCAGTGAGTTAGTTCCTCTTCTACCCACTGGTGTCTTATTCTTATCACTGTGGCAGCATTCTGTCCAACACAAGAACCGATGTCTTGGTACGATAATCCACCTTCCCGTAATCCCACAATTCTCCCTTGATCAAAGATGGAAATCTGGTCATATGGATGCCACGTTCTTCGACGGGGGTACATTTGATCCTTTAGTGCACAAGAACTGCGAGCAAGCACAATTCCAGTGCTTTAAACCGGCTCTTTGCAATCTCTTATTCCACTTCCAGGGGGAGTTGCTGTCACACATGATGTGCGTATGTGCAGTGCTATGAATCATTTACATGTTCTCCCATGGGCATCTTGCACATTTTGGGACAATCTGATGAGTTCTTCCTGGTGTTGCACTTTTAATGGCCAGCAGTGTATTTTGGTCATTAAGAAATAGTTGATCCTAGACAAACAATGGCCATGCATTTATATTAATAAAAGATATGGCCTGTTTAGTTTGATTAATGGTCAGTTCTGGTCCACATTCATATTTAGTTGTTAATATGATATGAACTATTCCATAAGATATTTCTTCTTGGACTGATATTCATATCATCATCTTCATATATGTTACAATCCTGATGTATTTGCCTTCAGTTCTTGTAAGAATGTTTATTATTTTAATAGACTTAAAATGCAATATTGCTTCTGATTATGTTCTGTCAGTGCCAAGGGGCGGGGTGGCTCAGTCAGTAGTGTGCCAGGCTCTTAATCTGTAGTTCCCAGGTTCGAGTCCCAGCTGGGTCAGCGTTGAGATTTATCTCCGCAAAAATTCTCCGCCCTGCCCATGGTCAGTAGGGGACACCGATGGGCTTGGAAAGGCCGCCGCCCATCGGATAGGACATTAAGCCGTGGTCCCGTGTACGGGAGAGCCATACCCTGTGCACGTTAAAGAACACGCTGGATGGCCTTGACGGGAGGCTACCATCTGTCTCCCAACAGCTGTTCCAGTGGGTCCCCTCCTCCAACCTTCTCTGAGCCTTCGGGGTCCATGTGACCTGGTCATTTAGCCATGGTGTGCAAAAAAGTGCCGCTCAGAGGTAAAACAACCCAATCTGTCAGTGCCAACGTTATAACATTGTACACCAAGGAATTAAATTATAGCATTGCTAACTAGGTCATGTGATGGTTTTCTAATTGATGCAAGTTTCATTACTTATAGATGTATAATTGTAATTATCTATTCTTACCATTTTATAAATGAATGTATAATGATTTCAACTTTATACACTAGGATTTTGGCAATTTTGTGATATACTAAAAATATGTGTCAATTCATTTTGTGTTGTAGAGTGTTATATGAAATCTTATTTCATTTTATGTTTCAGAGAGAGTCAAAATCAGTCAATAATAGTTAGTGGGGAATCTGGAGCTGGAAAAACTGTGTCAGCAAAATATGCAATGAGATATTTTGCAACTGTTGGTGGTTCTGCTACTGAAACACAGATAGAGAAAAAGGTTTTAGCTTCAAATCCTATCATGGAGGTGAGAAAAGAAACTTTAATTTTGAACCATATGTTTTTGTGTGCAGCATGTAAATATTTTACTGATGCTGAATATTGATTTCTGAAATAAAGTTTTGTTTAGTAATAGAGTTCTGTAAAGGTAGAGTTGCTTCAAATCACTTTGATGAAATATTTATAAAAATATTAAAAGTTCAAATATGTTATTTACTGAAATGAAGCCATATCAGAATTAGAAAAATATGTTATATTACCAAAAGCTTAAATGCTTCCATTTTGTGTGACTGGAAAACCACATTCAGAGCTTTAAATTTACTTGGATAATAAGCTTTTTATGGAAAAATGACATCCAAGAAAAAATGAAAATCTCAATCAAATCTTTCTAAATCAGTTTTTAATGCTTTTCAGAGAACTGTTAAAACTGAAAAGTTTGACAGCAGACACTACTGTTAATTAAGGGAACCTTAATTGCATCTCTGTTTTCCAAGGACAGTCCGGGATTAAAGACTATGTCCCCGACAAATAAATGTCTCTGGAAGTGGTCCAAGAATTTGGTTTTAAATATTTTTTAAATATTAAATTGACTGTACAGTTTGAGTAGATCTTTTACAAATGGAATGATAGTGGCAATACTGTTATTCCATTTGAAAACTTTCGGTTTCAATGCAGATGACTGAAAAACTGTGGCTAGAATCATTATCACAATTATAGTGGTATCCAGGAGGACACCAGTAGAAAATGCATTCCTTTCTTATACTTATTGACACCATTGCATGTCTGATGGTTGCGATGGCTTAATTATTATGCAAATTCCTAGGTTTTATCTGTTTTAACAGATATCGACACCTTTTAATTTCTCAGGTACTTGATAGTTAAGTCCCAGATTTGGAACACAGATTTTCCACTATGTTGGCTTAAAAAATTGAGTCCCAACCTGTAATGAATTGGGGTTTAGAGTCTTGAATGGCTTTGCAAATATGGGAGATCTGGCATCACTTTTCCATGACTTTCTCAGCTTGTGAATGAAGAAATCAGTGAAGAAAACTGCTGGAGGAGAATTTTTCTTTTCATCAAATCGAAAGAATTTTTTCAAACATGAGTTTAATATGGACAGATGAGAAATTAGATATAAAAGTGAACACCTGGGAAGCTTTTGCTGCAAGTGAAAACAAATTTTTGTCTCTTGAAAATTTTTAGTGGAAAACTTATGAAAAATACACAATTAAAAAGACCTTCTTGCTCAGAAATTAATTAAAATAACTTAAAATTCTATATCATTGAGCAATAAAATTATGTTTATTCTTCAAACTATTTGCATGTTACAAGTTTTTAGGAGAAAACTCTGAAGCTTTTTGGAGCAAGGGCAGTGCTCCATCTTCATTGAATCACTACATGGTGATGTTAGGGATGTTAAGAGCTTCTTTACACATGCCATGAAGGGTTATTTCCAGAGTTTTGGTTGCAGGTGAGATCATTATTTCAATAGTCTTGAAGACTCAATAGGTGAGATCATTATTTCAATAGTCTTGAAGACTCAATAGGTGAGATCATTATTTCAATAGTCTTGAACACTATGGTTCCATAGTAAATGGAAGATGATGCTAGCAGTGTGGCATGCTTCCAGTCCATGGTTGTTGCATGTTGTATTGCCAGCTCAGCAGCAGTGGTAGTAAGCTTGTTTTGGCTGACATCTGTTTGATGCTCTGTGAACTTCTGTAGTGAACGTATGAGTTTTCAGATATAGTAGACAACGAAATTATCTGGCAAATGTAGAGGAAATCTGTATATGCCCGATTTTTGAAGGAGGCTAAATTTCTCTCTCTCCCTTTTTATAATTTTCTTCAGATATGGAACTGGGCTGAAAACAATTTTGATTTATGGACTCTGAATAATTTATGGATTGATTTGCATAGGACAGTAACATAGGATACAGATCTTGCAAAGATTGCCCAGTTGGAGTCAGTGAATGGGAGGAGAGTAGAATCTCTTCTGTTGTTATTTCTATTTTTATTGATTAACTTTTCTATTGTTGTTGGGTGGAAGCAATTGAACGCAGCAATGGATTGAATGTTTCGAATTTCCTTTTTTTAAGCAAATGATCATTTGATGATATAGTGAAGGTCCTATGGATGAGAGAATGGAAGGCTGCAATTTTGTATGCCCATGGGGTGCAAGAGTCCATGCTTATGATGGAGAGGATGTAGGTAGACTTTCAGTATATTGATGTCAAGGCTCCTGTGTCATCTTTTCGGATAAAAACATCTAAATAGGGGATACATACATACAAACAAAATCATCATGCAGCCATGGGCTATGAAGGTCCAACCAGACTGTGTAATTTTCCTCTCCAGATGTGTGTCTTCTGAGCTACAATTGCTGCATTTGGCCATTCTACCAAGGTCCTGAGTTTGACATTGTCTGCCCATTGCATCCTAGGTCTCCCCCTTTTTCTCAAACCCTAATGCCCAAGATACTGCATAAGCATCTAGAATCAAAGGCATCAAGTTTCTTGTTATCTTTGCTTACAAGTGTCCATGTTTTGCTATCATAACTAACCATAGAAAGAACTAAACTATTATACAACATATTTTAGTCTTTAGGTGTATATGCCTATTTTTCCACACTCTCCATAGATTCTTAAAAGTCCCAGCGGCAATCCCTATTCTTCTATTTATCTCATGCCGCACATCACCCGTATTTGTTACAAAGCTCCCAAGATAATTAAACTGAGACATATGCTCAATAGTACAGCCATTCAAAGCAACTGAAGCACCATCTGCCTGACCAATTTTCATCACTTTAGTGTTTTTCCTGTTTATCACCAAACCTACTCTATTACCAGTCTCATCAACAGCCCTAATGAATGAATTCATCTCATCAACATCAGTAGCCAACAGGGCCAAATCATCTGCATAATCTAAATCAGAAATTTTGAATTCTCTATACCATTTAAGGCCAAAATCTTTCCCATGCAAATAATTTTGCATTGCATAACCAATAACTAAACTAACGAGAAAAGGAGACAAAATGAACCATTGTCTAACTCCACTAGCAATGCTAAACCAATCACTGTAAGACGTACCAACTCTCACACACAACTCAGTGTTATTATAGAGAGCTCTCATTACACTAACTAACTTATCAGGTATTCCATATGATCTGACAATCAACCACAAATTATGTCAATCAACAGAGTCAAAAGCCTTTTTGAAATCTATAAAGCTAGTAACCACAAGTTTCTGAAACTTTAAATGTTTCTTAAGAATCTGCCTAAGTGAAAATATCTGTTCAATACATCCCCTACCACTTCTCAATCCACATTGTTCATCACGCAGTTGTTCATCAACTAAATTCTTAATTCTATTAAGTATAATCATGCAAAGAACTTTACCTGGAACAGAGAGTAAAATAATTCCCCTTTAATTATCACAAGAACTGCAATCACCTTTTTTAAAAATTGGAACAATGATATCTAGAAAATCCTTAGGAACAATACTTTTATCATTAAAAATATTCAAAATTTCAGTCAGTCATGTGGCAATGCAAATGTTCCTAGCTCTAAGCATTTCAGTGGTGATTTCATCCACCCCTGGGGATTTATGCAGTTTTAATTTAGAGATAGCCAAAGTGACTTTGGAATGTGATATAGGGCCATCATCAAAGCCAGTAAATCAAAGCCAGAAATAATCACATTATTTAGAACATCTCTGAAATGCTCAGCCCACCTAGCCATCACAGAATCCTCACCTTCAACTACCTTGCCATGTTTATTCCTCAATCCCTGTGTACCTGTCTGTTTCTTCCCACATAAAACATTAACAATTGGTACTGACTGTGACTTTTGGGCCCATTCCCACATAAAACATTAACAATCCCCTTCTTTTGTGCTGTCTAACTGCTTCCTCTTCTTTGTCAGCCAAGCTATCAAGCCAAAGATTCTTATCAGCTGTTAATTGATCCTTTACACGTTTATTAAGCTTGTTGTAATGACTTCTGTTAGGGTTAGTAGGGTGTTGATTCATATTAATCCCATACTTCCTTCTTTCAGAAATAAATACCATAGCCTTATCACTCAAATAATGTTGTTTCCTCTGTACCCTTTTACCCAAAAGAGTACAGTTGGTTCAAGAAAAGCCTGTTTAAACTGATCCCATTCTTTCTCAACTTCAGCAGTAAGCAAACCAAAATTGTCATAATGACTAAATATCCTACCATGGTATGCTTTGGCTACATATGGATCTTTCAGACCTTCAGTGTTGAAGGTAATTTTCTTAACCTTAGCACAACATTTCTTAAGCTTCAGCTGCAAAACACTTTTGACCAGATAATGGTCAGATCCATTTTCGGCTCACCTATATGATCTGGTATTCCTAACTGAACTGGCGAATTTGCTGTTAATTAAAATATAATCCATCATATTCCTGTGCAATCCATCAGATGAAACCCATGTATATTTATAAATGTTCCGGTGTTTGAAGTATGTGTTAGTTATTCGTAAACCATTAAGTTTACTTACCTGTAGAAGATGTTCCCATTGCCATTGGAACTACCAATGCCAAAGGGACCTAAAACTCCTGCCCAAAGGTCACAGTCAGTACCAACTTTAGCACTGAAGTCACCTAGCACATGAGAAATAGCTCCTTTCTTCACAGAATTCAAAATATCCCGAAGCTTGCTGTAAAACATATCCTTCTTGTTCTCATCAGAGTCCTCTGTGGGGGCATAACAACAGATGACATTCAAGTCTTTATTTTTTGTTTTAAATTTTGCTCTCAGAAATCTTTCATTAATGCAGATATATCCTAGAAAAGCATCACTGGTGTATCTGCTGAGAAGCAAACCTACACCTTGGAGATGCTTTCCATCCTGCCTCCCTGAAAAGAGAAATTTAAAGTTATTTTTAAGTATGTCACCTTTACCTGTCCATCTGGTCTCTTGCAAGCCTAGAATATTTAGGTTTATAATGCTGGAATTCCTGTGTGAGGACATCAAGAGAATAATCTTTATGTAATGTCCTCATGTTCCACATTCCTGCAGAGAGAAAATGATTAGTAGGATTTTTAAAGAAACTAGGTTTATTGAGATAGGTAGGACCAATATATCAAAGAGCCCCCTGATCACAGGCATGGGGCAAAGACCTTGTTCCTTCTCTGCTAAAGGCTGAAGTCACCGATGCTGGTAGGAACTTCAGGCATCATCTTTTCAAGTGGACTTTTTCAAGAGCCAATATGGCCTGCCTGAGACACATTACTCCAATTTAGGATTGATGATGCCCAATCAACTAAGTTAGGTTCAGGTACTTGTGATGACCTCTGATCAGGATTATCCATTAGCTGATATAAGGTATTCCATGCCTCTGTTTACTTAGGGCTGGCAACCCAGAAGCAAACAGAAAACACAGTGGCAGATTCTCCCTCATCAGAGATCCACCTGTGCAGCAAGTCCAGGATCCATAATCAAGCTCAAATCCATAAACCAGTCTAGTAGGTATAAATGGTCAGCACCAGGACCCTGTAAAGTTGACCACTCCTCAGCAGGGTTGAAAAAAAAAAGTGGCCATAGATGACCAGATCAGTAGGCCATACTGACCTGGCAGCCCTCCCCTTCTGTTTCCTTCCAAAAGAAAATATATCTTTTGAAAGGTACTAATGGCCTGCACCACAAGAAGGCGAGGTCAGACATTAGACACTAAACCTGGCTGATTCTGGGCATCATCACTGGGGATTGGTACACAGCTCTCCTTTCAGTTTATGCCGAGCTACCATTTACCAACCAAGCTACCATTTACTGCTATCTGACTCCTGCCTGTAGAATTTGTTGCCAAACTGGAAATAAATGTTTTCTGTGCATAGCATTAGAGCTTTATGAAATGGTATTGATTTCGTGAAGGGAAAATTTTTGTTCTTCAATAAATTTTGTCTGAAATAGCATAATGGCATCGAAAACTGGAGTGGATGGGAATGAGTAGACTACGCCAAGTGTGATTAATATGCTGTTGGGAGGAATGGACAGATCCTCGAGTCTGTTGAGAAATTCTGCAATAGATAGTATGGAAAACAGGTGATCACAAATGAAGCTAGATAAAAAATTTGTACAGATTCTTTTCTAGAAAGAATGTTGAGGATGTTCTTTTGCACACTAAGGGCTGAATGGGGTGATTTACCTTTGTGCACTTTGCACTGGGCGAATTTGTGGTGGCTATCAGTTGGATGGCACTATACTTTTCTTGAGGTCCTTGGGGAGCCATCGGTTGTTTTTCTGCCTGCAAACCTAGTTTTCATTGCTAGTGGTGGTATCAGCATTTAGACTTGTACAATTGGAACTATTTATTACAAGTAGAACTTTGGCATCATAGTCATTTTTATTCATGATAACAAACTGGCATGTTTTGTCAGCTAATGTGACAACAATGTCAGGAATGCTTCTAATGTTTTTTAAGGCCTGAAAATAGTCGCAAGAAATTTATTTCTATATAGGGGAGACTTTTGTTCGAATTTATGAATTTGAAGACTTTCTGTCTCATAGTATTAATTTTATGCAAGGGGACTCATGCACCCCATGAGCATACAAAATTGCAGCTTTCCATTCTGTCATCCATAAGGCCTTCACTATATCATTAAATGAGCATTTGCTTAAAAATGAAGTTCAAAACATTCAATCCATTACTGGGTCCCATGGCTTCCATCCTATAGCAATAGAAAAGCTGATCAATAAATATAGAAATGGCAACAGAAGAGAATCGGATTTCCTCCCAATCACTGACTCCAAGCAGGCACCCTATACTAGATCTATATACTATGTTCCTGTCCTATGCGAATTTGTTTGCAAATTATTTGGAGCCCAAGAAATCAAAATTGTTTTCCACCCAGCTTTAAATCTGAAGAAAATTATAAAAAGTGTCAGAGACTAATTTAGGCTCCTTCAAAAATTGGATATTATATTGATTTCCCCTATGTTTGCCAGATAATTCTGTTGTCTACTATATTGGGAAAACCATACTTGCACTACAGGAGAGGTTCACAGAACATCAAACAGATGTCAGCCAAAACAAGCTTATGACTGCTGCTACTGAGCTGGCAATAGAACATGCAGCAACCATAGACTGGGAGCATGCCACACTGCTAACATCTTCATCTACTGGGGCGGGGGTGGCTCAGTCGGTAGCGCGCCAGGCTCGTAATCTGTAGTTCCCAGGTTCGAGTCCCAGCTGGGTCAGCGTTGAGATTTATCTCCACAAAATTCCCCGCCCTGCCCACGGTCAGTAGGGGACACCGATGGGCTTGGAAAGGCCGCTGTCCGTCGGATGGGACGTTAAGCCGTGGCCCCGTGTGCGGGAGAGCCATACCCTGTGCACGTTAAAGAACACGCTGGATGGCCTTGACGGGAGGCTACCATCTGTCTCCCAACAGCTGTTCCAGTGGGTCCCCAACCTTCTCTGAGTCTTCAGGGTCCATGTGACCTGGCCATTTAGCCCATGGTGTGCAAAAAAGTGCCGCTCAGAGGTAAAACAAACTAACTCTTCATCTACTATAGAACCATAGTCTGTGAGGCTATTGAAATAATGACCTCGCCTATTCCAACCTGCAACCGAGACACTGGAAATAACCCTTCACGGCATGTGTAAAGAAGCTCTTAACCCTTCCAGTGTCCAGCCTGAAAAATTGGTTTATATCCAGAGACCAAATTTAACTTTAGAACTTTTTTTTGCCAAATAACTAATGAAAGGAATTATGGCATGTTATGTGCCAAATTAATAAGCATTTAATTCTGGATTTTCCAAAAATAAAATATTTAACAAAAAAGATAAGTTATTTTAATAGGACTTTTTTTAGAGTCATAGTGGAAAAAATGCATCTGGCAATGCAAAAATTTATTTAAAAAACTCTAATAAGACAGAAGATACGTAAATGGTTGCTGGGTAGTCATTGAAAGGAGAGCTAAGCACCAATCCCATGTAATGATGCATAAAAACGGCCAGGCCTAGGACCTAGTGTCTGACCCCCACCTTCTTGTGGTGCAGGTCATTAGTACCTTTCAAAAAAGATACTTTCTTGTGGAAGTGAACAGAAGGGGAGGGTTGCCAGATTTGTGTGGCCTACAGATCTGGAAAACTATGGCTACTTTTTTTTTCTGCCCTGCTGAGGAGAGGTCAACCTGTCTGGTGCTGCCCATATCATTACCATATCATTACCATTACCAGATCAGACTGGATTATCTAAACTTGATTATGGATCCTGATTTTTTCTGCACTGGTGGGCTTCTGTGGAGGGAGAATCTTCCGCTGTGTTTCTTTTTTGTGGTTTGACAGCCACAAGTGCACAGATTCACAGAATATGTTTTATCAGCTGGTGGATAATCCTGAATTTTCCAAGTTAAGCAGAGGTCATCGCAGGCACCTGAACTCTTGCTTCTACTGGCATTGTCAAATTCTACATTGGAGGAAATCTTCCAGTGTAGATAGCCTCAGCCTTTAGTGGTGGGGGAATGGGTCTTTGCCCCATGCTTGTGATTAGGGGTCTGTTTGATATTATCGGCATTCCCTCTCTCAATAAACATAGTTTCTTTAAACATCCCACTAACCATTTTCTCTCCATAGGTAGTTGGAATGTGAGGATTCTGCACAGAGCTTATTCTGTTGATGTCCTCACACAAGAATTCCACTGTTATAATTTAGATATTCTTGGCTTGCAAGAGACCAGATGGACAGAAAAAGGTGAGATACTTAAAAATAACTTTAAAGTTCTCTTTTCAGAGAGGGACGACAATAAGCATTACCAAGGCGTGGGTCTGCTTATCCGCAGACATGCTAGTGATGCTCTTCTAGGATATGAGTGCATTAATGAAAGGTTTCTTACAGCAAAATTTCAGACAAGCATTAAAGACTTGAATGTTATATGCTGTTATGCCCACACTAAGGATGTCGATGAGGATGAGAAGGATAGGTTTTACGGACAAGTTCAGGATATTTTGAATTCTGTCAAGAAAGGAGATTTTACCCTTGTTCTTGGTGACTTCAATGCCAAAGTTGGTACTGACTCTGACCTTTGGGGAGGGGTGATAGGCCCTTTTGGTATTGGTTGCTGCAATGGGCAACATCTCCTACAGGAAAGTAAACTTTATGATTTGAGAATAACTAACACCTATTACAAACACCACGACATACAGAAGTACACATGGATTTCACCAGATGGGCTGCATAAGAATATGATAGATTATATATTAATTAACAGCAAATGGAATAGTTCTGTTAGGAATACTTTACCTTTTAATGGCACTTTTATGCACACAATGGATTAAATGGCCAGATCATAATGACCTCAAGGACTCAGAAAATGTTGAGGAAGAGTATTCACTTGGCAGCTATTAGGAGACAGATGGAAGCCACTCTCAAGGCATAAAAAGTGTTTTTAATATGCACAGGGCATGACACTTCTGCACATGGGTCCATTGTTTAGCATTTAATCTGATGGATAACAGCTTTTGCAAGCTCATTAATGTCCCCTTTCTCATCAAAGTCAGAATGGGGCTTATTAGAGAAAATTCTCAAATTGGGCACAGTTGGGACTTGAACTCTGAAATATCAAATTACTAGCTTGGTGCACTGCTGATTGAGCCAACCCCACTTCCCAAACACTTTTGGTAATATAGTGTATGTGGTTGCAGTTTGAAAGGGAAAGAATCGGTGTATTATTATATACTTTAATTATCTTTAATTTTAATATAAAAATAAAAAATATGTAAATGCATAGCTACCATTGAAGGTGAATATTGCTTTCAGTAGCAGTTGGTAGGCTTAGTTCAGTGCTTGCAAGGGCAGTGGAAAGAAGTCCACAGTGTGGGATCATTCTCAATCCACAAAGAAACTCATTTTTTCAAGCAACTAGTCACTTTTCCAAGTTTAAGATTTTTGGCTGTGTGTTAAAATTGAATTTCTTGATGATAATCCAGAATTTATATGCTAGGCTAGAAAAATATATTTCTGTAAACACTGGTTGTGTCTCATTCTTGATAGATGGTGCCACATGAATTTCAAGAATCATTGAGATCATTTTTACTTGCTAATATGCCATAAAACCCCAAATCAACCAACCAGGGAAATTGTTTCATAGTGTAAATTAGTAGAAAGATGTATTTGAAAAAGGGAGAAAGCTCAGATGATTAGAAC
The DNA here is from genome assembly GCA_038380435.1 of Ryuthela nishihirai. Taxonomy (NCBI): domain Eukaryota; kingdom Metazoa; phylum Arthropoda; class Arachnida; order Araneae; family Heptathelidae; genus Ryuthela; species Ryuthela nishihirai. Next base: position 88,343,656 of record JAWZYU010000003.1, on the reverse strand, counting down.
ACCTGAGTTGTGGGATGACTTACTGTACTATGCACTCATCTCATTACAGATAGTGAGTTAACAAGTACACTGAGATGCTAGTTTATTAGATACTCCATCCCTCATCACATAATTTGTTCATTCTAACATGTAGCACATCACGTGACTGTGGTGTGTGGTAGAAATTAACCAGACCAGCTCTTCAAGCATCAGAGTTGGATTGAGCATCAGAATGGACAAAATGAGCAATCCGAATGACTTTGAACATCATATAGTTTGTGCTACTTATGCCAGTTCTAGCATATCCCAAACAGCTGTACTCATGTGCATTTCACACACAACTGTTTCATAGTTTACCAAGAATTGTGTGAAAAGCAAAAATCTACCAGTGATTAACAGTCCTGGGAATGAAAACAGCTCGTGGATCAGAGGGGTCAAAGGAGAATGGTGAGAATTGTGCAAGCAAACAGACTGGCCAAAACCAGGCATATCACAGCAGAATTAAACATTGATGTACAGAAGGCCATCTCCAAATTCACCACATATTGGACCTTGTTGCAAATGGGCTACAACAGCCACTGACCATGTCGAATGCTGACGTTGTCAGTGAAGAACACTAAAGCTCATCTCCAGTGGGCACAGTGACATTGACACTGGACCGTTGAAGACTGGAAAAAGTAAGCCCAGTTGGACTAATCAAGATTCCTTTTGTGTCAAACTGATGGAAGGATCAGAATTTGGTGCAAGAAACATGAGGCCATGGAGCCATATTGTCAGGTGTCAATAGTTCAGGCCAATGATGGTGGTGTGATGGGGGGAATGTTTTCCTGGCACACATTAGGCCCCCTGATACCCATCAAAGACCATCTGAATATCACAGCATATTTGAATGTTGTTGCTGGCCAAGTTTATCCCTTTATATCTACAGTTTATTCTCACTAGGATGGACATGCTCTGCATGATAAAGCACTTGCTGACAAGGCATGTATCATCACTGAATGGTTCCAGGAAGGCTTTCCTTGCTCTATTGGCCTGCACAGTCCCCAGATCTAAACCCTATTGAGCATCTTAGTGATGAGGTGGTGAGACTGTGCCATCGTCCAATTTTTTCACATGGTACATCATTCCTGCACAACGCATCTAGCATCTTCTAAGTTCTATACCCCAATGAATTCAGTCTGTTCTGAAGGCCATAGAAGGCACAACAAGCTACTAGGCAAGTGTATCTAATAAACTGGCATCTCAGTGTTTATACAGTCTTCTATGAATAGTTAATATTATATTATAAGCTTATATCATTGCCTACTATATTTAATTGACAAATACACTCTATGCAGTTGTCACACCAATTATTAGAGCACAATGCCGATATTTTTTTCGTCCTAGTTGAATAAATTGCCCTTTATTCATTACATTTAACAAACATTAGCTCTATTGTTGAGACTGCAGCACTTAATGTTATTTTTATTTAGTCTCAAAATAAGCATGAAGAATAGTGCATTTTATTAAAGTGAAGTGAATTGAATAATGCAACTTGAATTTCATTTAAATATCACAAAATGAATTTCCAAATTGTAAAAAAGTAAAAGCACAAGCTCTTAACCTTCTGGTTTTGTTCATGTGATAATAAGATGCTATAGGTTTAAGATATGAACTGAGATAGGGGAATGAGGTTGGTAAGGTTAAAAAAAAATATTTACTGATTTGCATTTGTGTGTGAATTTATTATTAGATATTACTTTTGTATGTGTTTAAAGAAAATGTAGTACCTCTTATAGATCTTGTCATTAGAGAGATAGCTTTCTACAGACAGTATCTCCAAAAGAAATGGTCTTTTAGTGTGATCAGCAAATCATTGACAGAGCTATTTTTGTATGAAAAATAATAGTCATTCAAGCAAACATCTTATTTGCATTGACTTCCAGTTATATAATTATATGAGTTTCAAATTGTAGTCTTTATTTGATTGTTGTGTGTTACATTTTTTCAAAGTAATCAAATAAATTTTTTTTGTAAGTCCTTCACTCCCAATGAATCATTGTGTTTTTAAAACATCCATGTTTGTTCACTATTATATTTTATGTAGAAAATTTTTCTTATCATCACATTGATTGTTCACACCAAAAAACCATTTCTTTGAGAGACAATACCTGTAGAAAGTTTGAAAAATAAATAAAATAAATACCCCCTCAAGCAGCTACTTGCCACAGAGGTCTGACAGGAGCCTGTCAGTTTATATGCCATAGTAGAAGGTCTGAGAGGATGGCAGGCCCTCAGCAAAAAAACGACACAAACAGCCATGCCTTACCTGGGGCTCGAACCCAGGTCCCTTAGATCAGTAGCCAAGCGCGCTAACCACTCGGCCATGGGACGGCTTAAAGTTTGAAAGCTATATTTATAATAATTAGATCTACAGAAGGTATTAAAAATTTTCTGAACACAAAAATATAATAATATATGATATGAAACATTTAGATAGTTGATATTAGAGACAATACAGTTTAGTAGTTTTTCTTGATATCTAATATAATGCTTATAATTATTTTTTGTCCTAAATATTTTAGGCTATTGGAAATGCAAAAACGACTAGAAATGACAATAGTTCAAGGTTTGGGAAATATATAGAAATTGATTTCAATAATAAATACAACATTATTGGTGCCAATATGAGGACATATTTACTTGAAAAATCTCGTGTAGTGTTTCAAGCTCCAGAGGAACGAAATTATCACATATTTTATCAACTGTGTGCCTCTTCAGAGCTTGATGAGCTTCAAGATTTACAATTAGGTGAGTAATATTTTTTATCATTTAGTCTGATGGATATTACTATTCATCAGTACTATTCATCATAATGTGCAATTTATCATACTATATATGATTACAACTGTTTTTAAATCACAGTGGTCAGATGTTATGTTACACACATACCTATCATTATTCGATTTAATCAGAACATAGTATGTGTATGAGAAGTTCATGAGAAATAATTATAGACCAACACAAGAAAATCTATTTGCAGAAGTTTGGATACATAAATAGTACACACACTGGCCACTGAATTAGAAACCTTTATTTAATGCAGAGTTGGACCTCCTTAGTCCGAATTACAACACGTATGTGGTTTGGCATAGATTCTACAAAGAGTACCTTTGCATCTCCAGAATACCAGGCGTTCACCAGACAGTCCTTTAACTGGCTCAGATTTGATGGAAGAGGACTTTGTTCTGGGATCTGTTGTTCTAACATGTCCCATACATTCTCAATGGGGTTCAGATCTGGGCTTTGTGGTGGCCAGGGAAGATGGTGGAAGTCACTGTCATGCTTGCTGAACCACTGATGAACACGTCTTGTGTGATGGACAGCAGCATTGTCATCCATGAAACAACCATCACCTGTTGGATAAAAAGTCAACATTGCAGGATGGACTTGGGGTGGGGGTGGCTCAGTCGGTAGCGCGCCAGGCTCGTAATCTGCAGTTCCCAGGTTCGAGTCCCAGCTGGGTCAGCGTTGAGATTTATCTCCGCATAACTCCGCGCCCTGCCCACGGTCAGTAGGGGACACCGATGGGCTTGGAAAGGCCGTCGTCCGTCGGATGGGACGTTAAACCATGGCCCCGTGTGCGGGAGAGCCATACCCTGTGCACATTAAAGAACACACTAGATGGCCTTGACGGGAGGCAACCATCTGTCTCCTAACAGCTGTTCCAGTGGGTTCCCTCCCCCAACCTTCTCTGAGCCTTCGGGGTCCATGTGACCTGGCCATTTAGCCCATGGTGTGCAAAAAAGTGCCGCTCAGAGGTAAAACAACCCACAACCCAACCCAACAGGATGGACTTGATCAGCAACAATATTCAGATAATCCTTGGAGGACTCCCAACCTTCTAGTAATATCAGGGGACCCATTCCATACCAACAGAACATGCCGCACACCATGACACTGCCTCCATAACCTTGAATTGTGTTTACGTGGCAAGCTGGGTTCATTGCTTCATGGGATTCCCGATTGCTCATGGGTTACCCTTCATGGGTTCTGCTTACCGTTGGTACAGAACAAGGTGTACTGTGACTCACTGGACAACATGACTTTTTTCTAATCTTCCAGTGTCCAGTCATGGTGTTCCTGACATCACTGTAGACGAACTTTCCAGTTCTTCACAGAAATCAGTAGTTTCTGTATAGGCATGCAACTGCTAATACTGATCCTCTTCAATTCCCTGTGCATAGTTCGCTGAGATATGGGTCGGGAACAGTCTTCATTGAATGATTTGGTCAATTGCTGCACACAGGAAGTCCTGTTTCTCCATACAAGCCTTCTTAGATGATGATGATTCCTGACAGATAGTTGTTGTGCCACACCTATGCCTCTTAGGCAAGCAGTGTGGGTTATTTTTCCACTGATTAAAAACCCGAGATATCTCGCCTTTTGAGAAACCAGTCAGTTCTGCTGTTTTTGAAATCGTCGCTCCAGCCGGACTGGCATCCACAATAAGCCCATTATCGAACCCCAAAAGAACCTATGTTTTTTCCATTATGATCAACACTGATGAGCAGCAGTCTTTAATAGTTGCCTGGATCATGTAGTGATGCATGTGACCACGTATTTTACATATACGCTGCACAAGTGACATTTATGTACATCTGCATAAAGGTTTCTAATTCAGTGGCCAGTGTGTGTAGATACAAACCCCATTGGTGCAGAAATTTATGTATTATAATAAAGGTTCCTAGTTTTTAATGCTTCCTGCAGAATATCTCACCATGGTACTTGTTTATAATTCTTCAAATGGGTGATAGTTTGTGTTGGTTGAGAAATGTCACTAAGTTGCTATTCCCATCATGTCCAAGATTTGTTTTTTGATGACAGAGCAGTGACTTAAAGGCAGTGCTGTTTTTCAGCCAGAACACCATTCTGTAACCTATTTTTTAGTTTTTTTTTCATGACAGAAAACAACATAGTTATTATAGAAATATATATTTTAAAAAAATCATGAGCAATGTACTTATTTTTTATTTATAAGTTAAAGCAAGAGATTTAGGTTAAATAAAAGGCTCAGAGTATTTCAGGAATATCTGTAGGAAAGATAATACCATCCACACTGCTGCCACTTCAGAATGTATTTGATTTAGTGCAAATTTGTACAGGTGAGTGTAAAAGAGAATTCTTGCAAATGAATCTGATTATCACACCAACTCGGTCTTCACTGTTGATGTCCACTACACTTGCTATATTGTTAATTAGAATGTTTGGACCTCCATCTACACTTGGTGATATCCACTAACAGCTCCATTGTCTGACTGATACTATGACCATTCTCTTAGGTCCATGACATGTTGCATCAGGGATTAAATCTGGCTAAAACCTGGCAGATGTTGCTGCCAGATTGAATATATCCCTGTCTGGCTCTCCACTGCTGTTTCCATATCTGGGCTTCTAGCAGTGTTTCTCTATTGATCTCTAGGGACTGTGGCAAAGATCTTGATTTAGAAAAGATAACTATCAAGCACTTCAAGATCAAGTCTGTTGTCAAATCATGGTGTGAATCTCTTTGCAGGAATTGCATTGAGAAGTTGTATTTTTGTTAGAGAATACACATGTCAATTCCACATATATTACGGTTTTATTACACATCATTTTCTCCTTTGAATGAATGACAACCCTATGTGGGAATTTTGTAATACCATTTTAACTATCAAGCATATTTTAATCACATGTCCAGCTTTTAATTATGAATGTCAAATTTATTTTAGCTCTCTTCATTTGCCATCTGAACCCCTTACTCTCGGACTTATCTGATTATTCCATTTTTAGTGCTTGTATTTGTTTGTTTTTGTTTACATTTTACATGTATATTTTCACAGAATATAATTTTATATCTTTGTCGTTGATATTCTTTACCTTTTACCTGGGTTCATTTTATCTCCTTTAGGTGCATATACAAAAAAAACCTCATGCGTCAAGAGCTACGAAAGTTTAACAGAATATGCAATATCATCCTCCAACATGTCTGTTCTAATATAGCTACTATATTTGGTTACTCTAGGCCAATTCTAGCAAGATCATGTTTGACATTCTGCTCACTGCATCCTACATCTCTTCCTTTTCCTGAGGTCTTTAGGCACACTGTTCATAACCCTATTCACCAATCTGTAGTTATGCCTACTGGAAGCATAGCCAAACTAATGCAGTCTTTCTTTGAAAAATAAGCTGCTCAAATGAGGTTGCCATTTCCTCCTAACCCTGTCATTACTTACAAAGACAAACAACTAATGCCCAAGATACTGTGTAAGCATCTAGAATCAAAAGGCATCAAGTTTCACTATCATAACACGCACTAGATTGAATCAAATTATTATACAGCTTAATTTTAGTCTTTAGGTATATATGATTATTTTCCCGCACTCTCCATAGATTCTTAAAAGTCCCAGCAGCTATCACTATTCTGTTTATCTTATGATGCACATCACCAGTATCTGATAAACAACTCCTGAGATAATTAAACTGAAACACATGCTCAAGAGTATAATGATTCAAAATAACTGTACCACAACCTGCCTGACCAATTTTCATTATTGAGAAAATTTTTTCCTCTCTGTTTATCATCAAACTTTATTACCTGTCTCATCAACAGCTCTAATGAAAGAGTTCATCTCATCAGTATCATTTGCCAAAAGGGCAAATTTATCAGCATAATCTAAATCAGAAATTTTAAAATCTCAAGACCATTAAAGGTCAAAATTTGCCTTTGCAGTGAATTCTGCATAACATAATTAATAACCAAACTAAAGAGAAAAGGAAACAAAATGCATCCTAGTTGAATTCCACTAGCAATGCTAAACCAATCACTAAAACTAGCCAACCCTCAAACACAACTCATTGTTATCATAGAGAGTCATCATAATGCTAACCTGTCAGGTATGCCATACGATTTAACAATCAGCCACAAATTATGTTGATCAACAGAATCAAAAGCCATTTTTTAAAATACGTGAACCACAGGTTTCTGAGACTCAACATTTCTCATGAATCTGCCTAAGTGAAAGAATGCAATATATACAGCCCCTACCACTTCTGTATCCACACTGTTCATCATGTAGTTGACCATCAACCGAATCCTTAATTTTACTAAGCACAAAAAATGTGAAGAATTTTACTTGAAATGAAAAGTTGACTGGTGCCTTAATAATTATCAAAAAAAACTGTGATCACCTTTTTGTAAAAATAAGGATAATAAATACCTTTACCATAAAAAAAATTTTAATTTCTTGCCAGCCATGTGACAGAAAAAGCTCTGAGTTTCAGACATTCAATAGTACTTTCATCTGCCCCTGGTGGTTATGTGGTTTTAATTTAGAGATGGCTAAACTAACTTCATAATGTGTTATAGGGTCAACATTAAAGCTAGTGAAGTTGACCCTATAACACACATTATCTATCCTCATTAGAAACAATGGAAGTGGAACTAACCACATTTTTTAGAATTTCTCTTAAATGCTAGCTAGCCATGACAGATTCTCACCTTCAATAACTTTACAATGTTTATTCCACATTCATGTGTGAGATGTGCCATTCTGCTTCTTCCCATGCAAAACAATTTTCTTGTACAACACTCTGTAGCTGTGCTGTAAAGCTGCCTGCTCTGCTTTGTTAGCCAAGCTATCAAGCCGAAGATTCAATTCAGCATTCAATTGATCTTTTATACACTTATTAAGCTCCCTGTAATGCTGTCTGTTAGGACTAGCAGAATGATGATTCAATTTATTCTTGCAGTTATTTCTTTCAGAAATGAGTTCTAGCTCCTTATCACTCAAATGGTTTCATCTCATCTGCTTCTTTTTACCCAAAAGAGTATTGTTAGTTTCGAGAAAAGCTTGTTTAAAATGGTCCCATTCTTCCTCAACTTCAGTAGTAAGCAAAACATGATTGTCATAATTACTAAGTAACCTATTGTGGTAAGCTCCGACTATATCTGGATTTTTCAGAGCTTTAGTTTTGAAGGTAATTCTTTAAACTCTAACACAGCATGTCTTAACCCTTCCAGGGTCCAGGCTGAAAAACAGGTTTATATCCAGGGGCCAAGCAATTTTCTGCCTATGCTAAGCCAAAAAAAAAACTTTAAATTTAGAACTTTTTTGACAAATAATTAATGAAAGGAATTACGGCATGTTATATGCCAAATTAATCAGCATTTAATTCTGGATTTTCTGAAAATCAAGTATTTAACAAAAAAGACGACATGTTTTATTTTAATAGGACTTTTTTAGAGTCATGTAATAAAAATGCATCTGGCAACACTAATCAAAATTTATTAAAAAAAATAATAGACAAAAATGATTTCAATGCACATGAATAGAATGACTATATATTTCTGAATAACAAAAAAATTATTTTTTTGGTTTTAAGTAAATATTTTTCTCATTTTATAATTTTTTTCTCGGTACCATACATTGAGAAAATTCCAGGTTTTGAGCCAATTGTGCCGAGTCAAATAAACAAGTCAACTTTAGAATTTAAAAAAAAAAAAACAATCAATGGAAATAGGTCATGTTATATACGAAATTAAACAGAATTTAATTACGAATTTTATGAAAATAAATAATATAAATAAATTTGCAAGCATATTGATTTTAATAAGCCTTTTTCAATGTGATATGGTGAAAAACAAATCGCACTATATAATTAAGGCTTCATTTTGAAAAACCTGCTGAATAAAAATAGTTAAATTATATATTTATCGAAAGGAAATTTCCTCCGGAATAATATAATATTCACCTGAAATATGATTTTTATTTCTTTTAATGATTCTTTTCAGTATCGTAAATTTTAAACATAGTCAGTGTTATACAATGTGACTTGGCCTTCTCATATTCACGGAATTTTCTGAACTGGTTTTGAAATAGAAAAAATATTTCCTTGGCTGCTTTTTTTTTTTATTAAACATTATGAATTTTTTCCTTGGGTGTAGAAGTTTGGCGATTGTGGTTAAGTGCAGAAAGGTTTGTGCACCAAGAACTAGCCCTTCCCAAAATTGCCCTCCCAAATGAATACCGATTTCCGTAGCAAGGAAGTCCATTTGCTTCCGTATCCAAGACATTCAATTTCAAAAAACGGTACAAGCTCAAATTTTTTTATTAAAAAAACAAGAAATAATAAAAGAAAAATTACATATAACCTAAATGGGATTAATAAATAATATATCCGCAACAACTTTTAAGTCGGCTTCCGATCTAGCCAACCCAGAAAGATATATCAGTAATTGATAAATCAGCCGATCTAAAAATCGCTAACTAGCAGAAATAAAACTACAGAAATTAATTTGCTTCCATATCCAAGACTTCATTTATTTTCAGAAAATGATATTAGATCAAAATTTTACTTGAAAAATAATAAATAATAAAATAAAAATTAACATATAGCTAATGCAATTAGCTGTCCATGGCTGAGTGGTTAGTGTGCTTGGCTACTGATCTAAGGGACCTGTGTTCGAGCCCCGGGTAAGGCATGGATGTTTGTGTTGTTTTTCTGCTGAGGTCCTGCCAGCCTCATAGACCTACTATGGCATATAAACTGACGGCATCCTGTCAGACCGCTGTGGCAAGCAGCTGCTTGAGGGGGTATTTATTTTATTTTTTATTTATTTAATGCGATGTTAAAATATCCACAGCCACAAGTTGTAGGCCGGCCATACGATATAACATAACTATGAAAAAATCAATACTTATTGATTGGCCAAAAGATCGCTAATTTCCGAAAATAAATCTACTGAAATGAAAGCCAACTAAGGTTTAAATATTAAAAAAAATACTAACTTGACAAAGAGTATCCAATATGCTGAACCAAAACTGTAAATGACACATAACACAAGTAACGGAGATTGCATCAGCCATCTGAGTCTTGTTTGCCTCAGTGAAGCATAACTAATTAAATGCAGGTGCAACCAGAATTTCTAAGAAGGAAGTGTTTACTTTTAGTTTCAATTTAAAGGCAGGAAAGATGCATAGAATGCAGGGAAAAATGATAAAAATAACTTGGGAATACTGACTAGGTTTTTGACAGAAAGGAGTGTGAAATTGAAAAAAAAATGGCGGTATGTATTTTGTAATTACTTTCAAAATCTACGGTTTTTAAAAATAGCAGTTTTTTTTGTTAATTTTTAGGAGATTTTCGAAAATTTAGGGAAAAATTTGTTGATAATAGCTCAAATCAAACTTGTGAGCTTAAATCAGAAGGTTGCTTCAGTAAATAGGAATGTTAACAAGCACATCGGCAATACCATTTAGTGCTTCTAAAAATTGGCAATCAGATAGCTTTATAAAATTATTTATATTGCAGTTTAGTAAAATATGCATAAAATTAAGAAACAAAATATTATTTTTGAAGCCTGAATTATATATTTTTATAAGATATATATATATACAGGGTGAATCTGAAAAAGTGGGCAAAACTTTACGGGGTGGTAGAACGCAGCTATACGAGCAATATTCGTCATAGAATGTATGGTCGGAACGCAAGCGGTGAGAAGTTAAAAGGTAGTTTTCCACTGTCACATTTAAAGAATGAACACAAGAAGAAGAGGAGATACTTCAGGAAACATTTTATTAACAGGAATGTAATTGAGGTACATGCTCAAAGAAATTGCTCAAAAGCGCTGCCACCAGCTGTATAATGCAGGCTTCACACCTGCGGGATAGGGACCGACGCACATTTGCGAAGACACCAGGCATTTCCCGAATATCGCCGGCAACAATGGTGATCTTGGCGACTAGATCCATATCAGTTTCTATGGGGCACTCGTAGATTAGGCTTATTCGCCATTTCGTGGTTAGTATAACCAGCCATCCTCTCGGCAATCCACGGTAGAAATGCCGTTGGGTGCGAGGACCAACCCTTTTATACCATTTCCAACGCCACCTAGCGGCTCGCCGTTTGCGTTCCGACCATACATTCTATGACGAATATTGCTCGTATAACTGCGTTCTACCACCCTGTAAAGTTTTGCCCACTTTTTCAGATTCACCCTGTATATAAAAATTACAACGGCAATTTTTATTTTTAAAAAATTGATATATTTTTGTTGTACTAAGACTGTATGCATACAGCATCAACACTCGCAACTTAGATTCTCCATACATGTACATACAGGCTAGACCCTGGAAGGGTTAAGCTTCAATTTCAAGACACTTTTAACAAGGTAACGGTGAAACTCAGTATTGGCTCCCCGGTATGCTCTGGTATTCTTCACAGAAGTAGCCCATTTTCTGATAATATATAATTATCATATTTCTATGCAGCTCATCAGGTGAATCCCATGTGTATTTATAAATATCCTAGCAAGCCACTAAGTTTACTTACCTGTAGGAGACATCCACATCCTCCATTACCATTGAAACTACCAGTGTCAAAAGAATCTTATCACCCCTGCCAAATGGTCAGCTTTAACATTAAAGTCACTTAAAATAAATGTAATCTCTCTTTTTTTTGACCAAATTCAAAATATCCTGAAGTTGTCTGTGAAACCTGTCTTTCTCACTATAATCAGAATCCTCAGAGAGGGTATAACAATAGGTAACATTCTAGTCTTTTAACCCCAGTTTTAAATATAGCTGTAAGAAACTTTTCATTAACCCTTCCGGTGTCCAGCCTGAAAAACAGGTTTCCATCCAGAGGCCAACTGTTTTCTCCCTATGCTCAGCCAAAAAAATACTTTAAGTTTAGAACTTTTTTGCCAAATAACTAATGAAAGAAATTATGGCATGTTGTATGCCAAATTAATCAGCATTTAATTCTGGATTTTCTGAAAATAAAGTATTTAACAAAAAAGATATGTTTTATTTTAATAGGACTTTTTTAGAGTCATGTAGTAAAAAAATGCATCTGGCAACACAAAAATTTATTTAAAAAAACTAATATACAGAAATGATTACAATGCATATGAATAGAATGACTGTATATTTCTGAATAACAAAAAAATATTTTTTCGGTTTTAAGTAAATAATTTTCTCGTTTTGTAATTTTTTTCTCGGTACCATACTTTGAGAAAATATTAGGCTTTTAGTCAATTGTGCTGAGTCACATAAACAAGTCAACTTTAGAATTTTTAAAAAAAATAACCAATCAATGGAAATAGGTCATGTTTTATATCAAATTAAACAGAATTTAATTAAGAATTTTATGAAAATAATTAATGTAAGCAAATTTGCAAGTATATTGATTTTAATAGGCCTTTTTCAATGTGATGGTGAAAAAAAGATTGCACTATACAATTAAGGCTTTCATTTTGGAAAACCTGATGAATAAAAATAGTTAAATTATATATTTATCGAAAAGAAATTTCCTCCCGAATAAAGTAATATTCAACCTGAAATATGATTTTTGTTTCTTTTAATGATTATTTTCAGTATTGTATATTTTAAACATGGCCAGTGTTATGCAATGTGACTTGAATCACATTAATGGGATTTTTTTGAACTGGTTATGAAATAGAAAAAAACTCCCTTGGCTGCTTTTTTTGCTAAACATTATGAATTTTTTTCTTTGAGTGTTGAAGTTTGGAGATCTTGGCTAATTGCAGAAAAGTTTGTGCACCAAAGCAGAAAAAAAAACATCATTATGTCATCTGTGTGGCACAGTCAAGGTACTGAGGGGGGAGGGAGTGTTGCCTTTTAAAATCATTCAATATAAACATAAAAACTCTTAATTTAAAAATATATATATTTTTTTCTAGAGGGGGGGGGGGTGAAACTTTCTACATGAGTTTAGCGGAGGGGACGCCTTCCCGAAATTGCCCTCCCACATGACGGCTGATTTCCTTAGCAAGGAAGTCTATTTTGCTTCTGTATACAAGACATTAATTTTCAGAAAACAGTACAAGCTCACAGTTTTTTTACTAAAAAAACAAGAAATAATAAAATAAAAATTGCATATAACCTAATGGGATATTAAATAAAATATCCACAACAACTTTCAAGCTGGCCTCCGATCTAGCATAACTTGGAAAGATCGATAAATCAGCCGATCGAAAGATCGCTAACTAACGGTAGTAAATCAACAGAAATTAATTTGCTTCCATATCCTAAACCTCATTTATTTTCAGAAAATGATACTAGATCAAAGTTTACTGGAAAAGCAATGAATATTAAAATAAAAATTAGCACATAGCCTAATGCGATGTTAAAATATCCACAGCAACAAGTTGTAGGCCAGCAATAAAATGTAGCATAACTATGAAAAAAGATGAAAACTAAGGTTTAAATATAAAAAAAGTAAATACTAACACTACAAAGGGTATCAGCAGAGTGGTTAGCACGCTTGGCTGCTGATCTAAGGGACCTGGGTTCGAGCCCCAGATAAGGAATGGATGTTCGTGTTGTTTTTCTGCTGAGGTCCTGCCATCCTCTCAGATCTTCAACTGTGGCATATAAACTGACAGGCTCCTGTCAGACCTCTGTGGCAAGCAGCTGCTTGAGGGGGTATTTATTTTTTTATTATCCAATATGCCGAACCAAAATTGTAAGCAACACTTATAGCACATGCAACGGAGATTGCATGTGTCAGCCATCTGCATCTTGTTTGCCTTAGTGAAGCATAACTAAATGCGGCTGCAACTAGAATTTCTAAGAAGGATGTGTTTACTTCCAGTTACAATTTTAAGAGTGAGAAAGATGCATAGAATGCTGGGAAAAAATGATAAAAATAGTCTAGGAATACTGAAATAGGTTTATGACAGAAACGAGTGTGAAATGAAAAAAAAAATGCGGTTCATATTTTGTAATTACTTCCAAAATATATCGTTTTTAAAAATAGCAGTTTTTTTGTTAATATTTAGGAGATTTTCAAAAATTTAAGGAAAAATTTGTTGATAATAGTTGAAATCAAATTTGTGAGCTTAAATCAGAAGGTTGCTTCAGCAAATAGGAACGTTAACAAGCAAATCGGCAATACCGTTTAGTGCTTCTAAGAAATGGCAATCAGATGGCTTTATAAAATTATTTATATTGTAGTTTAATAAAATATACATCAAATTAAAAATCAAAATATTATTTTTGAAGTCTGAATTATATATTTTTATAAGATATATATGAAAAAAATTACAACGGCAATTTTTATTTTTAAAAAAAATCTTTTTTTTTGTTGTACTAAAAACGGATACATATGTCCTTGGCCTCTCATTTCAGATTCTCTGAACATATACAGACAACGTGGACATTGGAAGGGTTAATTCAGTCATGTCCTAGATGAGTATCATTAGCAAGAAACTGAGAGCTGAGAAACCAACCTAATTTAGATGATGCCAATGATGAAATCTCTTACTCAATCCAAAGTAACTTCAAAGGAAGATAGTCTGCTATAAATATATATATTTTTGACAAAAGAAATTAGTTTTGGTACCCTGTCTTCCTTTAAATTGAGTAAGGGGATTTCAGGATTGATATGTTTTGCTTTTAATATACATATAAGAAAATATGTATTTTTTAAATGAATAAATTTTTTAAAGAAATTAGATAATAACACAGCGATATTAGCTTAACTAGATTTAATTGCACAACCTTCATTGTTTAATTATAGAATTAAATTTCTCAGACTACATTTTGTGAAGATGGGAGCTAGTATTGCTGCCATGCATTAATTATAAAATTCACAGAGAGCAAACTCACTGAGTAACTCACATACTCCCCCCTTTTTAGATGATATTAAGGTTGTTTGCTATAGATTAAATGATAAACTTATATCCACAAAGAGAGTTCTAACCACAAAGTTCATTTACCATGAGTGGCTTATGCATAATTTAACAGTGAATTTTGTGTAATTTAAATCAGTTGCGATCTTTTTCTTTATAATAGAAGAATAAAATAACCTTTCCTTCTCTTGCTTCAGAGGAGAAAATTATTTTATACACTATCTAAGTTTTCACATCATAAACTTTCCTTGGACATATAACTTGTTATGACATCTACTGCTAAATCTCTCTTCCTTTAAGGAGCAGCACATAATTTGTGTTAGCTTATGACACTCTCCCACATCAGAACCTCTCATTTTGACACATAGTTCATTTCACCTGTTCCTTACTTTTAGAAGGTATAGAACAGTCATTATGTTTTCCCTTTTTTAGGGGAAGGAGGTAGTAAGAAAACTTGAGAATGATGTTTTTTTATATTCTGTAACACTCCATACATCACAAACTTTCATTTGACATATAATCAGTATACTTTTCCTTCATGTTTGGAAGACATAGACATACCTATGACACTTCCATGTCAGAAGATTTTGCTTGATGTATAATGTTATGCTCAGCTTTTATGTATGATAGATATAGGGGAACAATCATTTACATATTTCCCTGTTTTCTTTTGGGAAGTGACAATGGATGGCAGTTTTTTTTATACCTTATAAATCCACATTATAAGCTTTCATATGGTACACAACTTGTCATGATCAGTCACCAAATTGGGAAGATATTGTGAAACAGCTGTTTTTACAAACTTTCTGAGTTATTGACAAACTGGTGGAGTAACAAATATCAAGCCGAAAGCTCTAGGAAGATAGGTGAAAAAAGACTGTTTTTGGATTACATCGTTGATAATTTTATCAGCTGCATTTGGATGGTAACAGAGTTAGTGCAGAGTTAAAGTCATATGTAAACTATTATTGCCTAAGACTCATTTGTTTTCCATGTTTATGAAGTGTAATTTGATTTGTAACAAATTGATTCCAGTGCTAGCACTAAATCTGGTTATGTTATTGATCAGTGTTATTAAAAGAACTGTTTTTTGCTTAAATTAGCTAAAGTTTTTCCTGTAATGTACTCCACAGGGGACCAGAATTATTTCCATTATACCAATTTGGGTGATTCACCAACTATACAAGGAGTTGATGATGCTAAAAATTTCCAAGAAACAAGGAATGCTTTCACTCTTTTAGGTATTTTTTTTTTTCTTTAAAAATGAGTAAAACACTAAATTTTAGTAAGTCAGTATTTATAATTAGTAAAAGTAATTATAAAATCTTCAAGTCAACTAAATTTTTTTGTCTGCTTTGTTATGTAGCCTATTTTTGAAACCTTTTTGAGGGTATCAGGTCTTAGCATTAACTTTTGACATTGGATTAATATTTCGGAAATGTGCTGTTGTGAGTAGGAAAGATTAATTTTTTGTGTTCATATCTTATAAGTAAACTCCTTCTTAAGATGACAGTACTTGGGCAAGTAATGAAGCAAAAATTCTAGGAGGGACCCAGAGTATGCACTCAAACTTGCATAAGCTAGCAATGTTTGTAAAAGGTAGTATTATCTGGATGATCTTGAAAAGTGTGGATAATTTCAATAATTTAATCCTTCTTATTTGCTTAATATTAACACAGAACAGAAAAATTTATAACATTTCCCAATGGATAATGCAAAAACTGTTCTCTGAGTTGGCTCCGAAAATTTTCAGAATATCTGTTTGGATGTTTTCATCAATATCCATGTTAAAAATATTAAAAAGAGAAGAAGATAGAAATTATGTAAAGTAATTTAATATAATAATCCCTCATCATTAGCAGTATTTACATCACTAACAACTACAATTTATAAAATCATAGTTAGTGATTGCTAGGGTCTGTGGATATTGGGGTTTGGGTGAAGTAATTGAGAGAAAACTAAAATCCTATAAATGCTCACTTCAATGTTAAAGATAGGTATACTATACTTAAAAATATATTTATATTACAAAAAAAAAACCATAAATGCAAATAATTACTGTATAGTAATAATATAATGGCAGATGGGTGATGATGACAATGGTAAGTATTTCCTATGGTTTTTGGATTCATCAGTGATCTCTGGATCATCAACAGATGATTTGGATGACACAGATAGAGCTGTCTATGAAATTTGGTGCCAGGAACAGTGACAGTAGTGAACAATTTTATCAGAATACTAAAGATCGATGGCTACTTCATTTTCAACTGCAAGTTCTAGGGTATTTCTTTATAAGTCAGTAGTGTTGCCTCCTGCTCTCACTTAGTCTTTAAACTTCTTTCCAAGAAAAGGTTGTCCTCGATAGTTGTCAAGATTTATGACTGTTGTATTTATTCATAAACTAATGTACAATGTGAAGTAAATAACTTTTAAAACTAAGTGTTTAACTAGGGCAACATTTTTTGTTAAGGAAGGTATGTCTTTTGTATTACTAATTTCACAAATGCAAACAAAGGAAAAAGAATGAACAAGAAAATAAATTAGGGTATGTATCAAATAGGAGCTAAAGTTTTACAATTTTTGTAATTTGTCTCTCAAGCAAGGTATTTAAATAGTGCAGAAACAGAGGGTAGGTAATAATAAGGGCCTTATAATATTAGATGGTTAAAGTCTTAAAATGTGTAGAGCAGATCATTAAGCATTGAAACAAAAAGAATTTGTGAACATATGTAGGTCCTTGTAGTTTTATTTTTTCAAGAGGTAGTGTAGAATTGTCTGTGTACTAATATAGCTTATGAGATTGGAATAGTGACCAGTAATTAATTTTGTGTAATTCCTTCATTATTGGCTTTAGGAAGAAACGAGCGTTTACTATCATATTGCACAAGCCACCAAAAAGTAAATGTATAAAATCAATAAATAAGTAAGTTTAGATATTCTTCCTGTCATTTCTGGATTAAAACAAGGTCTTGTAATGTGCTTGTTACTCTACCATTTGAAAATGAGGTGACTATACACACTTGATTGAAATAAAACTATATACCATAGATTCTATTTTGGAACCTTACATATTATGCTTTTTATACTGGCATATAAACTTGTTATAATACCAAGTTTGGTTATAATATCATGCCCTAAATATAAAAAATGTATGACAAATAATGGTGGGGGTTTCAAAAGCACTGTCCTCAAATACACAAAAGGTATCACATTCTATGTTGTACCTATGCATCAGGGGTGGTCATAATTCTCAAGTCCAGAGGGAGCCATTTAGGAGCATATGAAGGATTTCGTAGTTAAAAGTGTCATTTCTGGATTACAAAATCCTTTATATACCCCTACATAAGCCTTCATATTCCTTCTTAAGGGGGACTGAAGGCTACCCAGAAAAGAAATTGGCTGGCTGTTGGAAAGAAAAAATAAAACACTTGCAAGTCTCTTGGAGGGGACCATGCCCCCCCCCCCTTATGACTGCCACTGCTGTGCATTCCCCCCTCAGTTTCATGGGCAGACATCAGAGGACATGCTGCCATTACATTCTCCATGTAGTACAGTGCAACATTTCCTGACAAATGGATTGGCAGAGGTGGTCTAATTTTATGGCCACCAAGGAACCCTGATTTGCCACCCATTTATTTTTTTTTCACCCTGGCTTGACACCCATTGATTTTTTCTTGTGGGGCTTTGTAAAGAATTTTGTTTATATGGGCAAAATTCAAAACCTGAATTAAAGCCAGAGTAAGAAAAGTAACTGAGCAAGTGGTGAGATATGCTATAGCATATTGGTAAGAAGGGGAATACCAATTTAGCATGATGGAACATTATGCCATGGCCCCATGTATGGGAGAGCCATATCCTGTGCACATTAAAGAACACACTGATGGCCTTTCATAACTGGATGGCCTTCATGACGGGAGACTATCATCTGTCTCCCAACAGCTGTTCCAGTGGGTCCCCTCCCCCAACCTTTTCTTAGCCTTTGGGTCATCAAGAACGGACGAAAGAGTCAGGACATTCTCACAGCAAATATACCAACTTAATAACAACTGTATGAATACTCCATCAAACCGGACTGGTAGCATACTTAATGACCATTTGCAAATGTTGCAAAGTGCAATTGTACCAGCGAAATGGTAAATATGTCGTATTCTATATCTTTCTAGTCGCTCTTATGTGAAAAAGAGCCACGTAGATAAGTAGTATAGAAATATAGGTAATCGTAAGGTAAAACCTATAACAGGGTTATAATATGTACAGCACTCTCTCACTTTTGAGGCCTGCCCCCAAGAAACCTTATTGTTTAATGTTTTAAATATTTAATACAGCATATTTGTGAATAAATTTCTATTACTATTTTAGCTGTGTGATATCTTAATTTAAAATATCTGCTATTAAACAAAGAGCCTTCTATTTATCAAAAGAAATTAATTATTAGTCATATTCTGTTAGTTAAAAGTAATTGGCATTATTCAATTTAATTATCTGTTTTTAAAAATATTTTTTTTGAATAAATTAAGATATATTTCCAAACCAATGGTTATTATGTGGATGCCTAAAGTCCAAATTTTGCAAAAGGCAGCAAATTGGCTACTTGTTTATTACATGTATGTATTTGTAATTTCCATTTTGCTTTAGTAGAATGTTTATTGTACACTCTGAAATTAAAATTAATGCTGTTTATGTTTATTTACAGTGATATTAGTTTGCTCATTGTTTACAGAGCATCTTGATATATTTTTACTTTTAATTGTAGGATTTTCTGAAATACAGCAGATGATGATGTTCCGCATATTATCATCCATCTTACATTTAGGAAATCTTACTATTCTAAAAGGTGGTCAATTTCAAGAAGATACTGAGAGTTGTATGGTTCATGTAAGTATGAACTCCACATTTGATCAATATAAATATATCAAGTAGCATAACTTTAAATATTCTGCCAAGGAAAAAAAAAATTGTACATATATATGTAATTTTTTTTTGTTACATGCACTAGTTCCTATTTTTTTTCCATTCTATGCATGTATTTAATTATATTTTTTATTTAATTATAGTTTTAAAAAATTCTACTACATTACTTGTGTAGTAGAATTTTTTTCTTTTTCAATTTCATATGTTTTGTTTCCTACAACTTAAATCAACAATCTTGAAAATTAAACTATTCATAATTGCATAAATCAGTCTTAGAGATAGCCATTCTTATGGAAAGCAGTAAATAATATTTAGTACACATATTAAGTAGAAATAATTTATGAAAGAAAAACTGCTAGCAAACAAACTGGATGAAAAATTTTTTTTAAAAGTTTTTTTATAAATAACTGCAGGCTATCATAAATAGTAAAATAAAAATATAAAGCACTTTTATTAAGATGTAACATTTAGTGCTAGATAAAACAGTCTCAACCATTTAGACCAGGGGTCGGCAAATATTTTTTGTAAAGGCCCAAATAGTAAATATTTTAGGCTCTGTGGGCCAAGAGGGAAACTTGAGGATATTTATATTGGTAAACCTACTTAAATAACAAGAAAAGAAAAAAAAAACTAATTATTATTGCACATAATGCTTTGTTATCTAATTCAGTAACAAAATAATTCGTACTCCACTCTGCCTTAAAAGCACAACATTCGAAGTCCACTTTTCTCTTCTGGTTTTGACAGTGATGTGATGGATATACAAGGGTAATAAAATTAGAATAAAATGTCACAGAACAGTGATACATGTGGCACTGGAAACACTGCTGAATTATAACAGTGTGTGTCATAGCAGAGGCCACCAAGCAACATGCAAATGCAAAGCTATAGGAGCGCAACATAGTCTTTCTCTCAACTCCACAACTTGGTAGTCGGCCAACTTAGCTCATGGGCTGTACAAAAACAAGTGGCAGGCCGGATTTGGCCCATGGGCCATAGTTTGCCGACCCCTGATTATGACCATTATGCATTTTAAATGTAACAGTTGTTTTCAAGGGTTGATAATATTTATAACTATTATGCTTTCAGGAATGAATTTTCTGTTTCTAATAAATTCATTTTATGTTATTTTGATACATACTAGTTAAGTATGAAATTGCTTAATTACTACAATTTTAATTATTATATTTTAATTTGAAAAATCTTGGCTACTGATCTAAGGGACCTGGGTTCAAGCCCTGGGAAAGGCATGGATGTTTTTGTTATTTTTCTACTGAGGTCCTGCCATCCTCACAGACCTTCTACTATGGCATATAAACTGACAGGCTCCTGTCAGACCTCTGTGACAAGCAGATGCTTGAGGGGGTATTTATTTTTTATTTATATACTTTAGTCTGCTGACAGATATTTTGTGCCCACTTTGGTGCAAGTGATTGCTTCAAGCAATTTTGTAACTAACCTAGACACTGCACTATTTCTTCAAGCTACTTTAATGTTAAGCCTGTCATTGATCAGGCATTATAATCAGCTCTGTTAAATTCTTACTATGGACATAGTATATTGATATAAATCTTTTAGCAAACTTCTTATATAACAACTTAATTATCTTTCTTATTAATGCATATGAACTAAGATATTGTTGAAGAAATTAATTTCCTTCCA
Source organism: Ryuthela nishihirai (assembly GCA_038380435.1). Taxonomy (NCBI): domain Eukaryota; kingdom Metazoa; phylum Arthropoda; class Arachnida; order Araneae; family Heptathelidae; genus Ryuthela; species Ryuthela nishihirai. The sequence continues at coordinate 88,322,427 of JAWZYU010000003.1, read as the reverse complement.
GCTCAAATATCAGGGTAATCTATGTTGAGTTTTAAATAATATTTTCATTAATTAGTTTTTCAAAATTTTCTCATCAATTTAACTTTAACTTAGCAGAAGCTACTATATTTGCTTAATCAGATATTGGCTTATAATTGTAGTTCAAAATGTATTGAGTTACTGCTATTTTTAGAGATATTTTTAATTATACCTGTTCAGTGTTCTTTGCTGAAAAGATCTGTGAGTTCTGCTAATATTTGTTTTTTTAATATATGGTTTGCATCATTTACAGCTTGGAGGGTATAATGGAATTAAGTAGACCTCAGTAGGAGTTAAATATGCTTGTATTTTGTCTGATCTGTTTCATATGGGTGATGGATATAATTTAAATGGAATGGCTATATATTTTATGGTGGTGTTGAAATTATGACACATTTGTGGATGGTAGATTGCTGTGGCATATCCTTCTTATGTAGAATGCATTATTATGTCAGTGTGTAGCACTTACTATCTTATCCATTTTAGCATGTATTGAGTTAAAATTTGGTATTTAAGATTTACTGATGGTAATAAGACCCATAAAGTTTTTATCCATCATCTCATGGAATCCCACTTGCATCTACTATGTAAACAATGCTTGTTTCCCTCTATTTTTGCTTGTATTAAACTCAAATTCAATATTTAGGTATTGTTTGGTGTACAAATAAGATGCCAAACACTCAAATTTTTCATGATTTATTTGTTTCTCAATATTTCAACAATAAAAATAACTTTGTGAGCTTTCATATGCTATTTGCATTTGATTCTGTTAAATGATGCAAATTGTTTAGGATTTAAGAGAATGCCAATGCTACCATTGTATAAATCATTTAATGAATATGAATGATATTCTCTTACAGTAAAACCTCGTGGGATTAATTATTATTGTTGAAACAAGACATCAATTGGCATTTCAATTTCCTTTAAGTATTCCAAAGTTTGTTCTTCACAGTTTCAGTAGAAAACTTTGAATTTGGAATTTAACTAAAACCTTTTAAATGGGCCTTTTTTTAAGCTAATAGATATATATGTAATTGGTTATTATTTTAACAAGAGAATATGATCACTATGACCTAAAGATTTATTTATGAAAGAATGTATAATTAACCTAATTTCTAAATGTTTTCATAATTTCATCTAGAACAGTTAGGATGCAGATGAACATACTCAGAAAATGGGATGAAATCATATATAGAATGGTGCTAATTTATTGTTATATATCTTTCTATTACTTTTGGCTTTGACATTTGCCAGTTGGTTGGTTTGTGGATTTGACAAAATGTTGTTCCACCATATCTTTCAAACACAATGGAGAAACTTAATGATTTATGTGCCAAATGAAAACTTATGATGCAGGGAGTGTCATAGGCTATCAAAAATTGACCTCCCATGCTTTCATCCCCCCAAAAAAGTGGAAATGTGAAAACTATTCTTAAGCTATATCTCCAGAACATGAATGCCAAAAGTAACAAACTATCTGACATGGGAAATGTTGTAAGCTATTAAAAATTGACCCCCTTGCTTTCTACCCCCCTAAAATATGGGGGAAATATGAAAATGGTTGTTCCCCTATAATTCCTGAATGTGAGTGCAGAAAGTAACAAGCTATGTGTCTAATGAAAGCTTGTGACACAGGGAATGTCATAGGCTATGAAACATTGATCACTATGCTTTCTTCCCCCCTAAAAATGTGAAAGTCATTCTACTATATCTTCCAAATGCAAGGGCCTACAGTTACAAGTTAGGTGTCAAATTAAAGCGTGTGTAATGACGTTCATAAACTATTTCAAATTTTGCCCCCACTATTCCCCCTGATAAAAGGGGGTTCGGGCAGATATTCATTGGGTTCAACTTTAATGAGTTCTCAAATTAAAGCTTGTGACATGTCCAATGTGGTGGGCTACCTCAAACATGACTTCAAAGGGAGGAAAATGTGCTCAATGTTTATGAGTTATGTTTCAAAGTTTTTGAGTGAAAAAATGTATCAAGTATAGTTTTTGTTAGTGACAGCCAAAAAAAAAATTGAAAATTAAAAAAAAATACTTATCTTCCTATAAGGCTCTAAAAAGTAGAAAATAAATCTAAAGAATATCGATGGTGCAATTAGTCACTGAGTTCTTATTCACTTTGAAGGAAGATAGGGTGCCAGTTTACCTATTCGACAAGATTGCTGGCACCATATCTTCCTTTGAAGTGAATACGAACTCAGTGACTGATTGCACCATTGATATGCTTTAGGTTTATTTTTCTACTTTTTAGGACCCTATATAGGAAGATACATATTTTTTTATTTTTTTATTTATATTTTGTTATGGAATTAAAATGTTTCTTAGAAATTGTTCAAACAAAAACTGGTTTGTGATAGACTTGCTAAATTTCATTTATTGGTGTGAGATATCATCTAGGAATAGAAGGGTATCATTGTTTTCATTTAGAGATAATGGTATTTAAATATCAAATAGTTTTAATCTGTATTAAATATTAATGTATCTGGTACAAAAATATGGTTGAATGGGATAATTGTAAAAATATCATAGTATAATATGAAGTACTATCAAGAAACCTTGATGAATATGATGATATTTGTATCTATTAACTTCATGAGGTAATTTACTTAATATTTTGCTGCATTTTTTAACCAGGAGAATGATCCACATCTAGTCATAATGTGTGAGCTTTTAGGAGTGGATAGTGACCAGATGAGTACATGGCTTTGTAATAGGAAAATACAAAGCATGAGAGAAGTTATCACAAAGCAACTGACTGAATCTCAGGTATGTTATTTTTTAACTGTTGAAATTATGCTTGGTTTATTTAAAAATCCTTCTATGTAATGAGCTTAGCAATTAAAATCTTATCTTTCTTCATGTAGAAGTCATAACTATAATGATGTTTCATTTAACCCTTAATAATGTTCACTGTCATTGCTGGAGCCATTTTATTGGAATTGTAGAAATTTTCTAGGTTTTCCAGTTAAAGGGTTAATGAATAATATCAATGTAGCTTTATTTTGTGTCAATAACATTTCTAGTCTTTAAATGAGTTATAAATAATTTCAGAGATAGCCAAGAAATGTTAGAATATGTGTATAGTTTAATTCTAAATGCAAAACTTTCTGATCAACATTTGTATTCAAGACTCTTATTATTTTTACAGATTAATATGTCAGTATCAGTCATTGGCATAGTCATTGAGATATTTGGAGCTTAGCCAGTTCTCATGTAGAGAAATGCTTAAGAAATCATTAATTCATTAATTTACATTGATGAAAAGGTTAAGAAAATTTTCAATTCCCCAGAGAAAAAGCTAACTTCTCCTTCCAAAATTAATAAAATGGACACCTCTGTTTGCAGACACTTTTGATTGAGTCCCCACCAGAAGCATTAGAAATTACATATTAAGCACCCTCTCTAAAATGGACATTCTCCAATGCAGATGTGTGTACTTTGCAAGGTGTTCCTTTGGTATTGCTAACCTCTCTCTAGCAGACACTTTGACCCTCCCAGGTAAAAATTGTGGGTTTCATTACAATATTCTACTCTGAATCAACTGTAACCCATTGAATAGACTGAGAGTTATTACATGCACAAAGGATAATGACTTCTTTAAAGTGTCATCTATCCTGGCACTACCATCCACATACAATCTAACAAAATTTTGCTACAGCCTAACAAAATTTTGGTGAGAAATGCATTTCTCCTTGAATCCTGAACATATTTGTTCACTGATAACTTTTTTATTCACAATTGATAACTTAGGCAATGTTAGTGCCACTCATCATTGCCAGATACCCCAGATTCAATGCTGTAATGCCTGTTCTATCACAGCTAGGACCCTGATTGTATACCCAATATGGCATCACATAGGGGAAATCTGCATATGAAATTTGAGACTATTCAATTACATCTGGCGGAATTACAGAGGACCAAAATTGAAAAAAAAAAAGATAAGACATTTATAAAAGTCTACAAAGTATTTAAGCTTGTGTATGTGCTGATGTCAGCATAATGATATAATGATGATGCTCAGTTGTGTTCTTTGCAAATGTAAGGTTGTAATCATTGATTTGAAGTGTATAGTGAATTCTTGGATGGTTTACAGAAATTTTACAGATCCAGACCCAGGTAAGGACTCAATGTATCTTGAAAGCTATTAACTTTAAAAGATAAAGTGAAGAGATTTGGGTTGGGTTGTTTTACCTCTGAGTGGCACTTTTTTGCACACCATGGGCTAAATGGCCAGGTCACATGGACCCCGAAGGCTCAGAGAAGGTTGGGGGAGGGGACCCACTGGAACAGCTGTTAGGAAACAGATGGTAGCCTCCCGTCAAGGCCATCCAGTGTGTTCTTTAACATGCACAGGGTATGGCTCTCCCGCACACGGGGCCACTGCTTAACGTTCCATCTGATGAACGGCGGCCTTTCCAAGCCCATCGGTGTCCCCTACTGACCGTGGGCAGGGTGGGGAATTTTGCGGAGATAAATCTCACGCTGACTCAGCTGGGACTCAAACCTGGGAACTACAGATAACGAGCCTGGCGCGCTACCGACTGAGCCACCCCTGCCCCTGAATGAAGAGATAAAGTAAAAGATAAGTGATAGGGTGTGGAGTTTATAACTGAGCATAATGTACATAGCTGAACATTTCAAAATAAATAAAACCAGTTATTTGAAACAAAAGCTTTGGAAATGAGTGCAGAAATCAGTGTAACAGATTTTAAAGCCTCAATGGATGTCACAATATTTCCATCAAAGCTGTTTGTGGAGAGTCTACTATATAAATGTGGAAACTGTTGCTGAATGGGAAAAAGGCTGCCATCAATGCTTGAATCACACTTTCTAAAAAACACACTGGATGCAGGTAAAATGGGTCTTTTCTGTGTGATTCTAGAAAAAAAAGGATGTGATTTAGGGGAGAAACATGATTGAAGTAAAGTAACAAAGGAGCATTTCATCATACTTTTGTGTACAAACATGACAGGCTCTCAGGATATATCTCTTGTTATTGGTAAATCAAATAAATCAGGGTGTTTTAAAGATATTGATCCAAACAAATGTATTGATACTTGGAGAGCAAATGATAAGTTATGGATGACTAGAGAGATAATGACAGAATGGTTGACTCAGATTAAAAATAAAATTATTTGCTAGAACAGAAGTTATTTTATTTCTTGATAATGCAAAATCTCATCCAAAGTTTAAATTAAGCAATGCTGAACTGTTTTTTCCTTCCAGCATCTCACCTGCTTCTCAGCCTCTAGATTAAGGAATTAGACAGAATTTCAGGGGTAAATATTCAAAAAGGGTCCTTTAACATTGTTTTTTTTTAATTTAAAAGGGAGAAGGTACTTCCCTACTCAAAGGATGGAGATAACCTAGAAGCTATGTTAGGCTTGACCTAGTTTCTCATGCAATGTACAAACACACAAGGACATCCATAGTAAATACACAGATTACCTGTAAAAATAGACTTCAACAATTGTTAAAAACATCTGAAAAAAAATTATCACTGACATGGTGTGAATTGAACCCACAACTCTCTGGATACCTGCCAGAGCACTCTAACCTTTAAACCATGCATCAGACACTAAAATCTTCCAGAAAAAATTAAAATAAAATATTTCTTTTTCTTTTACACAAGGACATGCCCCACTGATCTTAGTAATCAGGTATGCTAACCAGACAAGGCTGGTCTAGTAGTCATCCATTTTCAAAAATGGATGATAAAAGCAGTGGGACAAAATGCTAAAAGTATCAGTGTACTGCAGGTCATAACCTGGATTAATGCAGCATGGAATGCACTAAGCTTCTCTACAATTAGAAACTATTTTGGGAAAGCAGGATTGTAGGGACTCGGTAACTAGGGCAGAAGGAATGAGGGCCTTCAGAGCACCGGCGGCAGAGCCAATTTTGGGAGCTTGACGACAAGAGTTGAAGTGGCACTGGGAACCGTTTCCATACCCTATTGGCCGAGACACCCTAACATCCTCCGAAGGACACGTGACCTCATCTGGCAGGGTTATTCAAACTGGGACTTGTGCATGGACTATGAGACCTTCCGGATGTCAGACAGATTGTCTGTGGCTTGCTTAAGCTTTGTTCTGTATCTAACAGTGGGACCGCTGAGACTCATTATAGCCAGTGTTTATTTGGCCAGTGACTGTACTGAGTGGACAGTCACTTTATGTATATATAGTTTAAAGTGTAAATAGATGAAATACCTGAGTTGTGTATTCGGCCACCTGAGTAAATCATCCTGACGAGATAGGGACAGGTACCCTTCTGCAAACACTCACACACATAGTCAGAAAACAACCCATCCCAGACAGGCAGAGAAGGAGCCTGTCTACAAGGATTTAACTGTAATTTAGGACAGTATGATGGCAAGGATATTGAAGATGAATCTAATTCATTTGCACTTAATACTTGTGATAGACATTCGGGAATCCAACAGTAAGTAGGGAGGAATATGTTTCTGTAGACCAGTGGCTGTTAACAAGTGGTGCATGGCACTCCCTGTGGGGCGTGAGACACTGTTAGATGATTTTAAGACCAGTAATCAAATGCAGAAACATCAGTAAAAATACTTTGTTTCTTCAATTTCTACTTATGCGAGATGAGATTTTCATCACTCATACATATCAAAACCCAAAAACTGCTTAAATGTGAGTGATGACATGCATATATCTATTTAAAAAAAAGTGTCCCATTTCATGAATATTAATAAATGCAAGCAACAGAGTATTAGAGCCTGTATTTAAATATTAAATTGAAATAAAATAAATTATACTAATATTTCTGTTATTCCACAGTTTTTTTTTACATTCTTAAAAAAAGTTTCCTCATAAAAAAATGAACTTATCCAAAGTAGTGACTTCTGGTAAGTGATGGCTGTTCTAAAGGTTTACCACTTCAATAGACTGTAAAGCACTTCAATTCTTCTGTATTACCACTTCAATAGACTGTAATGCAATGGTAGAAGATATGCAAGTGTTGAGGTACAAGACATTTGATGAGTTTGTTGGATGGATTTTCATCACTCATACATATCAAATGGAGAATATGAAATTGAAGGACACACATAAACCCAAATTAAAAAAACACGTTGATGCATTAAAATCATCTAACAACTTTAAGGGATTTCTTTGTAAGCAAAAGTGATGAATTTGGAGAAATTAATAATGACTTAATTATACACAATGAAATTGCAAAAATGAAATGATTTTAGCACAACAGTTTATTGTCTTTTTTTTTAGAAAATAGTTTAATTTTTTGCAATAGAAAAATGCAAATATTTCTCTCTTTTTATTACATATATTTTATTTGTATGCCTTTTATTTGTTCCACTTGGTCAAACTGGCCATACCTCTCTATAGTATACTTGATTCCTTACCACTGGTGTGCACTTTAAGGAGGTATGGATAGAAGGCAAAGTAGAAACAGTAGTTGTTGTTTTGAAAAAGAGGCTAAAGACACATCTTCCCAGTCTTAACTAAAGTTCCACACTAAATACTGGAAACATGCATTGTAAAACAGTAAACTGCTGTCACCAATTAACAATATATCAGGTAACCAAATAAGTTTGTGCAGTTTTTCAATGCTATCATTTTAACAAAAAGTACATAAGCACAATTGCAAGTGATGCACATGTGTCAATACACAGTCGAAAGCAAATGGCACGTTGAGTCAGTTAATGTGTAGCAAGTGCAAAAAAGCGGTACCATGAAATTGGGAAGGGTGACAAAAATATGTCTGTGTCGAATACAGTTATTCAAATTTGCTTATTTTATGAGTTTAAACTGGAACTAAAGTGGCACAAGCAGTCCTCAAGATATGTACAGCATTTGGAGAGAACACAGAGAGTGAACAGACAGCTGCCCAAAAGTGGTTCAGAAAATTTGCATCAGGCACGCTTGTGACAGATGCACCCCTGCAAGGGAAGACTGACCGTCATTGTTGACGAACTGAAAGCCAGCATTAAAGTTAGATTCACATCAAACATTCCAAGAACATGCAGAAAGGTTCCATGTAAGTGATGAAACTATTCGTTTGCATTCACATCACCTGGGAAAAGTCTGGAAGCTGAGCAAATGGGTTTCACATGAACTGACTGTCGACAACAAACTCCAGCAGCTTACAATCTGCTCATCACTGCTTTCACACCAGAAGAATGAGACATTTTTAGGCAGGTTGTTGATATGCAATGAAAAATGGATTGTCTATAGGAACACAAAATGTTTGTATCATTGGTTGTCATCCAGTGAACCTGTACCACACATCACCAAAGCACGTGATCCACCAACAGAAAATTTTGTTGTGTGTCTGGTGGACTACAGCTGGTGTCATCCATTATGAGCTTCTGGCCACTGGTCAAACAATCACTGCTGATGTATACTCATCATAATAGCTACAATGGGTTACAGATGCACTGCTCCAAAAATAGCCTGCACTTGGTCATCACAAAGGCATTCTGGTCTTTCAGGATAATGCTCGCCCTCACACAGCACAAGTAACCTGATACAAGCTCCACAGCCTTAGTTGGAAAATTCTACCCCACCCTCTGTATTCCCCAGACACATCACACTATCCGACTATCATATTTTCTTCGTGCTAGACAATCATATGCACCACCGACAATTTCAGAACCAAGAAGCACTGGAAACTGAGTTGGCTGCTTTCTTCACTTCTCAAAATCAGCAATTCTAACAGAGTGGATTTACAAACTTGTATCTCATTGGGAAAAGGTTATATGTTGCACTTGTGTTTATTTTCCTGAATAAAATATCTTTATTCAATTTTTATGTATGGCTTCAATTTACCATCAAAAACTGCACAAACCTTTTTGGTTACCTGATATTACTCACTTTTCTATAATTTCCAAAATCCAAATATCACTTGCAAAACATTATGAATTTCTAAATCATCTATTAGTTCTGATAATGAATTCATTGTGTTTAAAAATGAGCATTAATCCCAGAGGCAATATGTTATTATTTTACTTGCAAGAGTATAATTTATAACACAATTCAATGATAAGGAATTGCAGGCAAGCATACATAGGGCAAATAACATATCTAAGTGTAGAAAGAAAACTGCATTGAGCCAAGGGGAATACGAATCCATGACAGGGATTCATATGACAAAACTAAAGTTCTCCTTAAATGTCCTATTTTCAACAGCTCACGTGAAAAATTATAGAAAAGGGAGTTATATCTTATTAATTGGTGACAGAAGTTTATTGTTTAATGGCACATACTCCCATATTTAGTGTGAAACTTTAATTAAGACTGGGAAGAAGTGTTTTATCCTCTTTTTTTTTTTCAAAACAATGATTATTGTTTTCACTTTGTCTTCTGTCCATTTACCTGTCTTTCTGCAGACATTCAACATTTTTTTTTTTGTGTTGAGAGATAAATGAAAAAAAAAAAATTTTTTTGGGTTGAGTAGGTATGGATAAAATATAATTCACATGTTTTGAATCTTCTACTAATATCATTTTCACTGTTAGATGGTGCTAAAGTTGAAAAATGCCAAAACTTGAAAATGAATATTGTAAACCATCTTTTTATGCTGGAAATTTGAAATTCTGGAGGTACTAATGGTGCAGTGCAGGTTTACTTTGATAGTCGCAATTTGCACCCTCCTTGGGGTTGGGGAGGAAACTTAATTTTTAATTTTAAGTGAAAAATTAAAAATTATTTTTTGGTTGGATTTGTACTAATAAACTATTACTATTCACATTTTCTGAAATTTTCACTATTTTGACTATCTATAGTTAGGGGACACTAATATTGTAAAATGACAAACTTTATTCTTTTTGAAAACAAGTATTCTATATTCATCAGAAGAAACTGGTCTTTCTAGTTATTCTGACATATTGATTAGCATTTTGCTTAGGCTTTGTAGCAAAATTTACATATATTAGAAAGTACACCAGTGACCTTTTGTCTCAACACAAAGCAAAAAAAAAAAAAAAATTGGGAAGCTAAACATTTTTTATAATATTAAATGGTATGTGGTGTAATTTTAAATGATTAAAAAAATTATAGCAGTTACCCTTGAATTGTTTCTGAAATCACAAGAATGTTGTTGCAAATGCATAGTTCAAATAAAGTGCTTGCCTGCATGGTGCTCACCAGGAACATTAGTATTCTTTTCGTACTTTATGATTATTAAAAAAAATTGAACTTTAAAGAATAATTATAAAATGCCAATTCAGTATTTGGTAAAATATAAAATTATTCTCTTAAATATTTAATGTATGGCCATGGTTGGTTATAATAAAATGCCGTTTTGTAATGATATTAAATTTTTGCCTCCCTGATTGATGTAGAAAGGCAAGAGTTTTTTTTATCAGTTATAGTCCTCAATTTTAATTAAAGATTGATTAAATGGCATACAGTTCATAGCAGATAGGGGAACCTGTACCAGTTGATAACTATGTAGGGTGACAAATTGTAGGGTCAGCATATTTTGATAGTGAATAATACTCCAAGACAGAAATCTTGTTAGTGTGTAATAAAACAAAAAGTTTTTACTAATAGTTTGTTGAATGATGTAATATTTTGAGTAAAATTACATAGAAAAATCCTGTGTATTGTGGAATTCTCTGTTCAGAATTCAGAAGCTAGTAGAACTGTCTTGTAAGGGTGATGAAATCCAAGGCAGAAATGTTTTGCAAGTGGCAAAAAAAGTTTTGCTTAAAAATATTAAAAAACAAAAGTAATTTAAAGCAGTTCTGCATTGATTTCATAGTTTATATATTTAATTATTAAGTTTTTATTCATAATCTAAGCATTAATAATTAAACCATTGATAGATGAGAAGCCAGGTATTTTTTTATTTCAAAGTTTGCATAGAATGGTATTAACTTTTTAAGCATCTGTGGCTGTTCATGTCGTTTGTTCATATTTCACTTGTTTAAATTGCATTTTTTTTTTACACTTAGAAGGTTAACTTATATAAATCCATATATAAAGTAGCAACTATGGCTCAGTGTAAGTATGCTTGACCTCACAGCAAATGGACATGGGTTTGAATCCTGTATAAGGTATGGATGCTCCCTTTTTGATGTGTTACAGTAGTAATTTAATTGCCACATTGGATGATAACAAAACCTATAGATTAAAAAGCATTAGTAAATCTGGTAATATTTCATTTGTACTAACAATACATGTGTCAATTAAGTATTATTATTGTATTTCTATTGATATCTTACATTCCTCACAGTTCTTTTATGTGAGATATTATGCTGATAGGTCCTCATTGACAAGTTGGTGGCTTAAGAAGAATTTTTTTATTAAAGTATTATCTGGGCTGTTAAATGTTTTGTCAGAAATCAGAAAAGTTGAGATTTTTATTCAAAGTTTGATTATTTTGCAACGTATGATAAAATTATATTTTAATAACAGTGCCATAAATTACACTCTCAACTGTAGTCATTAAAATAAAAATAAATACCCCCTCAAGCAGCTGCTTGCCACAGAGGTCTGACTGTTTAAATGTGAATAGTTCAAACCTGCAAAGATTATTAGCTGATAGGCTGCATTGTTTGGATGTTGTTTTACATCTGAATGGTATCTTTTTGCACACAATGGGCTAAATTGCCAAGTCACAAGGACCCCTAGGACTTAGAGAAGGTTGGGGAGAGGGAACCCACTGGACAGATGGTAGCCTCCCATCAAAGTTATACAGTGTGTTCTTTAATTTGCACAAAATATGGTTCTCCTGCACACAGGGTCATGGCTTTACATCCCAGCTGACAGAGAACAGCCTTTCCAAGCTTTTCAGTGTCTTTTTACTGACCAAAGGCAGGGTAGTAGTTTTGCAGAGATAAATCTTGATGCTGGTCCAGGTGGGACTCAAACCTGGAAACTGCATATTACAAACCTGGCACTGCATTCCTGCTGTATATCATTCTCTGTATGTGTTATGTGAGTAGCATCCTAAATGTAGAGTAAAAAATTTACCTGTGTAATAAAAATGTAATGTTTACTGTTTATATAAATTATATATTTTCTTTCTTTCTTTAATCTTTAGGCAGTGTTTGCAAGGGATGCATTAGCAAAACACATATATTCACAGTTGTTTGAGTGGATTGTAAAACAGATCAACAAATCACTAGCATCTAATAAAAAAATTCATAAGTTCATTGGAGTTTTAGATATTTATGGGTATGTATTTTCAGTTAATGATATTAACTCAAAACTTTTTTACATATATGGTAAAACCTGCTTAAGAATTAATTTGAACCCATTATATTTGGAAAGGAAAAGGTTCAGAAAATGCTATAACATTTTAATGTAAAATCATAGCTACTCATTTCTTTGAAGTACAATTTTAACAAGGGAGAGATTGATGTCATTTAACCTCAGGAAATGATGCAAAATCATTATTTTTTTTAAGAAAACATCAAAAAAGGGAAACCCACATATTTTTCTGATTCCCTAAATTGAGTTAAAAAGTATCTGATTTCCATTAGCAGCAATTTATAAAACATCTTTGTTCGGAATAATTAGCAAAGATGTAGTCATAACTGTGAAATTGACTGATTTGTAAAAAAAAGCATAAATTTAATGAAATTATAAAGTTGTAAACTGAATAAATGCATGTATATCTCCCATATTACATGAACACTGAAGTTAAGGCAATTTGTGTTGGTTTTGTATGGCACAGCATTCAGTTTCAAATAAGCCCAGCTGCTGTCAATGCTCCATATCACTGTTGAACATGGTGCATTTCTGGAACCAAAGCACTTTTAGTGGTTTATAAATTTTTAGTAATTATGATTTTAAAAAGTATTGTTTTGTGAAATATCAATACATATTTGATAAATAAAAATAGTTATAGAATAGGAAATAAAGTTTAAAGATAATAAAATGTAAAGGCAAAACTAAACTATTTATTTGTTGAACTCTATTAATTTTCTCAAATAATAAATTGTCTTTGACTGCCAATCTGTTTAAATAGATGTTATTCTCTGTTAAAGAATTCAGTGATTTAATGTTTATGTAGAACAGATCTTAAACTATATATATATTCTTAGCAAGGCATCAGTGAGCGAGTCTATGATAAATGTTAAGTTAATAATCCGTGCATTTTGATAAATTTAAAAGCATCTTATATTGGATGAAAAATATAGTTTAGGAAAGGGAATATATTTGTTTGTGTTATTTTCAGGTTTGAAACATTTGAAATTAACAGTTTTGAACAGTTTTGCATTAATTACGCTAATGAGAAACTTCAACAACAGTTTAATCTAGTAAGTAAAGTTTGTTCCCTTACTGTAGAGTTTTGTCTTTTATGAGATATAACTTTTGCAAATATAAAATACAAAATGGTGTAATTTAATCTCTAAAATAAAGATTCCTTTCAAGGTAATATGAAATTATGGCAGACATATTTAAAGATGGTTTACTTAATGATCTTTCAGTGTTAAGATGCAGATAAATTGTTGAAACTTTTCACTTAAAAGGACAACTGTTTTTTTTTTTCCTTTTACAACAAAAGCGAATAAAAAATTAAAAAGAGAAATATTAAAATATTTTAACTTCTATATTTCATACTCAACTACTCTCTAAACTGTTTGCAATCTACTCTGCTCTACAGACAAAACAAACGACTCCACTATTGCCCCCACTAAAACTCTCAAAATTCTCTGCATTGAAATTGCCATTAAACTACATACCTTTTTGTTTTGGATGAAGACACTTTGATTTTAAATGACAATCACCCAAATAGAGAGCAAAGTTTGAATCTTATAAATGAGCCTGTACACTGATTGCTATAGAAACTAAATGGTTAAAAAACTGTGCTGCTAAAACTGAAATTTTTAATCAAGAAATTTTTAGGATACTTCAGTGGCTCTGATAATAAAAATAGCAGTGATTTCATTTCTATAAATGCAACTTCTCTCATTCCTCTTACTCCAATGGGCTTGGAAAGGTAAACTGTGGCCCCGTGTGTGGGAGAGTCATACCCTGTGCACGTTAAAGAACATCCTGGATGGCATTGACAGGAGGCTATCATCTGTTTTGCAACAGCTGTTCCAGTGAGTCCCCTCCCCCAACTTTCTCTGAGCCTTCAGGGTCCATGTGACCTGGCCATTTAGCCCATGGTGTGCAAAAAAGTGCCTCTCAGATATAAAACAACCCAACCCATTCTTCTTATTCATTTGTGTAATGTCCTCTACTACTCAGAAGTTGAAAGCAGCACTTTCAGCTTAATTAGGGGCTGGGGTGGCTCAGCCAGTAGCGCACGAGGCACCTAATCTGCAGTTCCAAGGTTTGAGTCCCACTTGGGCCATCATTGAGATTTATCTCCACAAACCCCCCCACCCTGTCCTTAATCATTATGGGACATCGATGGGCTTGGAAGGGCCACTGTCTGTTGGATGGGGCATTAAGCCATGGCCCTGTGCACGTTAAAGAACATGCTGGATGGTCTAGAAAGGAGGCTACCATCTGTTTCCCAACAGCTGTCCAGTGGGTCCCCTCTGCAACTTTTTCTGAGTCTTCAGGGTTCTTGTAACTTGGCCATTTAGCCCAGTTTGTGCAAAAAGGTGCCACTCAGAGGTAAAAAAACCTACCTTTCAGTTTAATTTCAATAACCTCCACTTCTACCAATACCCCTTCACCCAATCAAAACATTTCTAAATCTTCTCTTGGTGAATCCTGAAATGGCACTTTTTGTGTAGTGTTTGATAAAACTGAAAAAGCTATAAAAGCACAAGCAGGACAAATGCAGTATTTTATATAATAATTTTTTTTTTATTTACTATGTTTAGTAAAAGCTAAAAGGAATTATGGATTCTGAAGCTGTAGGAAAATTAATGGAGGGGCGGTGAAAAATTCTATTCAAGTTTTATTTTATATATAATTTTTGTGGAAAAATAAAGGAAATAAAAAAGAAACTACCCTAAAGTTGTAGTTTTTACATGCAATATGTGTATTAAAACACATTTAAATGAAATTTTTTTACTGAACTATTTTTGAAAATGTGCATTGGTTTATTTCAGAATGTAAGTACGGTTCTTTCATTAAAATTTTTAAGTGTTAATTAGTTTTTTAGTAAATAAAGTTGAGAAATGTTAAAACATTCACAAGTCTGTATTCAAAGTTTTATTAGTAAAATAGATAAAATTTGTCGGATGTTGGGAAATCGTTATCATCATCAAGTAACCATGGGCTATGGAGGTCCAACCAGATTATGCAACATCTGCTGCATCTCACCACTGTAGACCAATTCTAACAAGGTCCTTTGACATTGTCTGCTCACTGCATACTTATTTCCCCTTCTTTCTGAGGCCTTTATGCACACTGTTCATAACCCCATTTGCTAATCTATAGTTATGCATATGGGCAACATGGCTAAACCAGTGGAGTCTCTCTCTGCACAATATGCTGCTCAAAGGAAGTTGCTGACTCCTTTGCCTAACCTCATCATTATTTGCAAAGTTGAACCTATAGTAATGCCTAAGATACTGCATAAGCATCTAGAATCAAAAGCATCAAATTTCCTGTTACTTGCTTACAAAGGGTCCAAGTTTCACTAATGTAACTAATCCTAGAAAGAACGATCACTAATTGCATTATTATTTTGTAAGGGGAAAATTAATTTGATTAAAATCAGATAATCCAATAATATTGCTATTGTATCCAACTGTTATAATCCAATTGCATAAAAGGATAAAGTCTGATTTTTAAGAACAAATTAAAGAACAGTGTACCACAAGTCTGGTGACATGTAAATGATGAAGATATTCCAATACAGCTTCTGGTATACTAGGCTGCATAGACAATCATGAGTGCATTGTTGTATAAAATCAGTAAACTGAAGTTCCTTTCAGTGATGTGAAGGGAAGATACTATGGTGATGACAGTGCAAAGTAAAGCTCATAGTTTTATGTATTTCTAATGTCTATTGAAGAACTGTCCATCTGGTTAGTAATGTGCACTTTTACTGGAAGAGCAGAGTTTGTGATGTGATAAATATTCATTGATAGTTCTCACTGCATATGTTGTTAGGAAGCATGGATATTTGGAGAATATTTTTGGTAACAATCTAAATGCTATTCTGAATGATGCATTAATGGTGACAGTGCATGCAGCACTTCGTTTTGATATGGAGGTGTTACTACTTAAAAACTTGGCCACTGTCTCATATGATAAAGAAATCTTAACAGCTAAGCTGACAGTAAGCTGTCATAATTCATTATGTTTCTTGCCAAAAAAAAAAGAATATTTTAATGAAATTGGAAATTATATACTTAGATAAAAAATTAAATAGCTGAGTATATGAATTGTGTTGTTGTTGTTGTTATTATTATTATGTACCCTGCATGTTTTTTTTTTACCAAGATTCTTTTGCTTAGCTTGGAGTATTGCAGCTAACCATTAATACTTTGATTAATGATTACTTGCAATGCAATGGAAATATAATTTTTACCTGCAAACTCTCTTTCTTGTTTTCAGAGTTTTTTGTTTTTGTAGCTTATACTTACATTGGTCTGTAAATGGTAGCTAGGTAGTCATTGGAAGGAGAGCTATGCACCAATCCCCTGTGATGATGCGTAGAACCGGCCAGGCCTAGCACCTAATGTCCGACCCAGCCTTCTCAGGGCGCAGACCGTTAGTACCTTTCAAAAGAGATACTCCCTTGTGGAAGTGAACAGAAGGGGAGGGCTGCCAGATTAGTGTGGCCTACTGATCTGGACAACTGTGGCTACTTTTCTTTTTTTTTTTTCTACCCTGCTGAGGAGTGGTCAACCACATAGGATCCTGGTGCTGACCATATAAACCCACTGGACTGGACAGATATTATGGCTCTGAGCTTGATTATGGATCCTGATTTTGCTGCACTGGTGGGCTTCTGTGGAGGGAAAATCTTTCGCTGTGTTTTCTGTTTGTGGGTTGACAACCCCAAGTGAATAGATTCACAGGATATGTTTATCAGCTGGTGGATAATCCTGAGCAGAGGTCATCGCAGGCACCTGAACTCTTTGCTTCTATTGGCATCGTCAAATTCTACATTGGAGGAAGTCTTCCAGTGTAGATGGCTTCATCCTTTAGTAGTGGGGGAACGGGTCGTTGCCCCATGTCTGCGATTAGGGGGCTGTTTGATATTGTCGGCATTCCCTCTCTCAATAAACATAGTTTCTTTAAACATCCTACTAACCATTTTCTCTCCATAGGTAGTTGGAATGTGAGGACTCTGCACAGAGCTTTTTCTCTTGATGTCCTCACACAAGAATTCCACCATTATAATTCAGATATTCTCGGCTTGCAAGAGACCAGATGGACAGATAAAGGTCAGATTCTTAAAAATAATCTTAAATTTCTCTTTTCAGGGAGGGACGACAATAAGCATCACCAAGGCGTGGGTCTGTTTCTCAGCAGACATGCTAGTGATGCTCTTCTAGGATATGAGTGCATTAATGAAAGGTTTCTTACAGCAAAATTTCTGACAAGCGTTAAAGACTTGAATGTTATCTGCTGTTATGCCCCCACTGAGGATGCCGTTGAAGATGAGAAGGATAGGTTTTATGGACAACTTCAGGATATTTTGAATTCTGTCAAGAAAGGAGATATTACCCTTGTTCTTGGTGACTTCAATGCCAAAGTTGGTACTAATTCTGACCTTTGGGGAGGAGTAATAGGCCCTTTTGGTATTGGTAGCTGCAATGGCAATGGGCAGCGTCTCCTGCAGGTAAGTAAACTCAAAGGATTCAGAATAACTAACACTTATTACAAACACCGCGACATACATAAATACACATGGGTTTCACCCGATGGGCTGCTTAAGAATATGATTGATTATATATTAATTAACAGCAAATGGGCTAGTTCTGTTAGGAATACCAGGTCATATAGGGGAGCTGAAATTGGATCTGACCATTACCTAGTTAAAAGTGTCTTGCAACTTAAACTTAAAAAGTGTTGTGCTAGGGTTAAAAAAAATACTTTTAATACTGAAACTGAAAGATCCAGTTATAGTCAAAGCTTACCATGATAGGTTACTTAGTCATTATGACAGTCATGGTATGCTTACTACTGAAGTTGAGGAAGAATGGGATCATTTTAAACAGGTTTTTTTTGGACACTAACAGTACTCTTTTAGGAAAAAGAGAGCAGAAGAGGCAGAATTATCTGAGTGATAAGGCACTTGAACTTATTTTGGAAAGAAAGAACTGCAGGAATGTCCTTAATACCCTACTAGTCCTAATAGAAAGCATTACAGAGAACTTAATAAATGTGTAAAAGATCAGTTAGCTGCTGATAATAATTTTTGGCCTGATGGTTTGGCTGACAAAGCTGAGGAAGCAGTTAGGCAGCACAACAGCAGAGAGCTGTACCAGATAGTTAATGTTTTATGTGGTAGAAAACGGACAGGCATACAGGGATTGAAGGATAAACAAGGTAAGGTTATAGAAGGTGAGGATTCTGTCATGGCTAGGTGGGCTGAGCATTTCACTGATACTACCTAAACAATGTGGTTAGTTCTATTCCCATTGTTTGCAATGATGATAGATGCATTGGTGGCTTTAATGTTGGCCCTATAACACAATCTGAAGTTGTTTTGGCTGTTTCTAAACTTAAACTTCATAAATCCCCAGGGGTAGATGAAATTACTACAGAAATGCTTAGAGCTGGGAATGTTTCGGTTACCACTTGGATTACTGAAATTCTGAATATCTTTTATGATAAAGGCATGGTTCCTATGGATTTTACCACAGCTATTGTTATCCCTATTTTCAAAAAAAGGTGATCGCAGTTCTTGTGATAACTATAGGGATATCAGCATACTCTCTGTTCCAGGTAAAGTTCTTTCCGTGATTGTGCTTAATAGAATTAAGAATCTTGTTGACAGTCAATTGCGTGATGAGCAATGTGGATTCAGAAGTGGTAGGGGATGTCTAGATCAGATATTTTCACTCAAGGATTTTCTTGAGAAATGTTTAGAGTTTCAGAAACCTTTGGTTGCTAGCTTTGTTGATTTCAAAAAGGCTTTCGACTCTGTTGATCGTCATAATTTGTGATTGATTGTGAGATCATATGGTATACCAGACAAGTTAGTTAACATAATGAAAGCTCTCTATAATAACACTGAGTCGTGTGTGAGAGTTGGTAAGGCTTGTAGCAATTGGTTTAGCATTACTTCTGGAGTTCGACAAGGGTGCATTTTGTCTCCTTTTCTCTTTAGCTTGGTTATTGATTATGTTATGCGAAATTCACTTCAAGGGAAAGATTTTGGCCTTAAATGGTCTGGAGATACGAAAATTTCTGATTTAGATTATGCTGATGATTTAGCCCTTTTGGCAAATGATGATGAGATGAACTCTTTCATTCCAGCTGTTGATGAAACTGGTAGTAGAGTAGGTTTGGTTATAAACAGAGAGAAAACTAAAGTGATGAAAATTGGTCAGGCAGGCTGTGATTCAGTTAATCTGAATGGTTGCAGTCTTGAGCAGGTGTCACAGTTTAATTATCTTGGGAGCTATGTAACAGATAATGGTGATGTGCGGCATGAGATTAACAGAAGAATAGGTATTGCTGCCAGGACTTTTAAGAATCTATTGTAATGCTCCAACTAAATGCAATAATGCTTGAAAGTTGGATCCTTCTTTTGATCCAATTAGTTTTATGCTCCGGATAGCTGATACGGGCGCCAGGCAATAATTAACCAATTGCCAAAAAAGTAGACAAAAAAAAGTTTAAAGTAGGGTTCAAAATGCCAGCGAGCGTTAATGAGTAAATAGAATCAAAATTGATTGTCAAAAAGTATAGATGCTATAAATCTAAATTCGCGTTGCTCAAGAGAAAAAATTGTACAGACTCAAAAGGTTTAAAATAACAAACAGATTTATTTCCAAAATCAACTCACCAAGACATCGCTCTCCCTTCTCCTCCGCTCTTATTCTACAACTCTGTGCACTAGGCACTCTACACAACTCCTCACTCCTGTGCTACACGCACTGTGCTTGGTGCTACGCACCGTGTGCTGAGTGCCTCTGCACTCTTTGTGCTTCTGTGACTAGCAGGTCACTGGTTTTAAAAGACAAGAGCCGGACTGCATGCTGGGAAAGACATTAACATAAAGTGATGAACGACACAAGCCATGACGGAAGAGAGGGCGTGTCCTGGTGCACGCGTTGAGCGGTGACAGTCGGAAGATCGGAGTTGCGCATGCGCAACTCACAACTATTGGAAATGAGTGCTGTGATGCCAAAAAGGAAATAAAAGTCCCCAAAATGATAAATATAACATAAATTAAACAAAACTGGTTAAGGTAAAGCAAAAGTGAACGATGGGGCATCACACTATGGAGAGTGTGGAGAAATAGGCGTATACACCTAAAGACTAAAATTAGACTGTATAATAGTTTGGTTCTTTCTAGGGTTAGTTATGGTAGTGAAACTTGGACACTTTGTAAACAAGATAACAGGAAACTAGATGCTTTTGATTCCAGATATTTACACAGTATCTTGAGCATTAGGTGGTTCAACTTTGTAACTAATGATGAGGTTAGGCAAAGGAGTTTGCAACCTCCTTTAAGCAGCATATTGTGCAGAGAGAGACTCCGTTGGTTTGGCCATGTTGCCCGTATGAATAATTATAGATTGGCGAATAGGGTTATGAACAGTGTGCCTAAAGGCCTAAGAAAGAAGGGGAGACCTAGGATGCGGTGGGCAGACAATGTCAAACAGGACCTTGTTAGAATTGGTGTTCAGTGGACAGATGCAGTAGATGTAGCTCAGGATAGACTTGCTTGGAGAACTAAATTGCACGGTCTGGTTGGACCTCCGTGGCCCATGGCTGCTTGAGGAGGATGATGATGATGATGATACTTGTAAAGTGGAAAGATTTCAGAATAGGGAAGAAACAAAGACATTTAAAGATTAAGTAATTTAATATAAAGTATTCTGCAACAACTCATAATATCAAATATTTATGTTATTAAAATTATTTTCTATTATTTATTCATTTTAATTAAATTTAATGATGAAATCCTTGTTTATTAATAGCATGTCTTCAAATTAGAACAAGAAGAATACGTTCGAGAACAAATTGAATGGAAGTTTATTGATTTCTATGATAACCAACCATGCATAGATCTTATAGAAAGTAAACTAGGCATTTTAGATCTTTTAGATGAAGAGTGTAAGGTAGGTGTATGATATTTAGTAATTGTCAGTCTTTCTCTAATTAAGCATTAAAATAATTTTACTTTTCAGTTTTTGAAAAATGGAACATTTCTTGTAATAGGTAGTAGTTAATTTTTTTCTGCTCTTTGCTGTTTTTTTTACTATCTTAAATTATTGTGCCTCTTAAATATATTTAAGGTATTAGAACAAAACCCTAAAATTTGAAAAGATTTTAATGAATATAAAGTGCTTCAGACAAATATTAATTACAAATTGGTATTATATATATATTATTATTTATCAAAGTGTCAGATTCAACAGATGTGTAAATTGTTGTAGTATGTAAATAACAAGACTAATGACAAGATATATTAAACTAGAACAGCTGGCAATATATAAAACTACAACTACTGTGGTCAAAATGACTGTCATTGAGTTTATGATGTAGACATGAATGCTATTGTTAAATAAAAATATAGTTTTCTAGTTTTATACTGTTTTAATGTAATTATATTTAGTTTTAAGTTAATTTTTTTAGAAGTTCTATTAGTTTATCAACAGAATATATTTCATTATTTCATTAAGCAATGAAATTATATTTCTAGATGCCAAAAGGTACAGATGAAACCTGGTGCCAGAAATTAGTAAGCCAGTGCAAAAAATGGAAACACTTTGAAAAACCCCGTCTTTCAAACACTGCCTTTATTGTTCATCATTTTGCTGATAATGTTAAATATGAAGTTGTAGGTTTTTTGGAGAAAAATAGAGATACAGTTATGGAAGAGCACATTAATATACTTAAAGCTAGTCAGGTGAGATGAAATTGTTACAAACATGAAATATGAATGTTGTTAATGAATGTTGCAACTGTATTAAATAACTAGAAATGCAATATGTAAATCTACTATTTAGAGTAGTAATTCTTAATGTCTTGTTAATGATGGGAGACCTATTTCTGCAATCCGGCTCAAGGTAAAACAACCCAACCTTTTACTTTTGGTGTGACTCTATATTATAGGTAGGTTCCCTCAGTAAGGTATGGTAATTTTCATATTGAACGTATCTTTAGATACTTTTTTTAATGAAAAAAATCAATGAGATGAATTAATCACTCAGAGTTAAATCCAATTCAGAGTGTCTGAATATTGTGTAAAATTTTCTTAAAACATAAAAAAAAAATTACATGTCTTCCTATATGCATCCCAAAAAGCAGAAAATAAACATAAAACATATTGATGGTGCAATCAGTCACTGAAAATTCACTGTAAAGAAGATAGAATACTGGCAATTTTGTTGAGTAAGTGAATCGGTGCCCTATCTTCCTTTGAAGAATTCAGTGACTGATTTCACTCTTGATATGTTTTAGGTTTATTTTCTGCTTTTTAGGCTGCATATAGGAATTTGCATTTTTTTTATTACCAAAAACACCTGCCTTCAAAAACTTTCATTTGATATATTCCTCAAATATTGACCACATTTTTCCTCCTCCTTTTTAGTAGCTGTGTTTCAGGTAGCCCACAACACTGGAGACATCACAAGCTTTAATTTAAGACAACTTGTTAAGGTTAACCCACAAAATTTGTCCTTTTTTGGGGTGGGTGGGAGAATTGTGGGAGCATAATTCGAAGTATTCTATGACATTCCTCATATGAGCTTTCATTAGACCTAACTCATAACTGTAGGCTCTTTCATTCAGAAGATATAGTAAAAGGTGACTTTCCAATTTCCTCCCTTTTTTATGGGGGGAAGCAAGTGGGGTATATTTTTGTTGCCCACACATCAGAAGCTTTCAATTTGACATGCAACTTGTTATGTTTGGCCCCACTTTCGAAAGATATAGGAAACAAGTTTTGTATATTCCCCCCCCCTTATTTTTTTTTTGGGGGGGGGGAAGAAAGCATGGGGGAATTTTATAACCTGCGACCCTCCCCATGTCACATGTTTTCATTTGACCCCGTTACTTTTGGCCCTCGCATTCCGAAGATATATCAGAACAATCATTTTCATATTTCCTCTTTTTCACAGGGGAAGAAAGCATGGGGGGAGGTAAATTTTTTTATAACCTATGATACTCTTCACTTCTTAAGCTTTCATTTCATACATAAATCATTAAGTTTGTCTGTCACGTTTAAAGGATATGGTGGAACAACTCTTGACAAATCCACAAACCTACAAACTGACAAATGATGAGCAAAAAGAAATAGGAAGATGGTAATGAAATACCTCTCGAGCCTCAGAGGTTTGACAGGTGATTGTCAGTATAATATACCATAAGAAAGTTCTCTGAAGAAGGCAAGACCTCAGCGGAAAAATAAAACAAGAAACACCCATACCTTGTTGAGGACTTGAACCCAGACCCTTTTGATGAATAACCAAGTATGCTAATCACTCTGCTACTTAGATGACTCCTAAAACACATTATGAAAGGAGAAATTCAGTAAAATTTAATATACCAGTTGAAAAGGGAGAAAACACTATAGGATATCCTTTTGTAAATAATGTACAATGTTAATTTGTAATGAGAAAAAAAGAATATGTACTATCCCAATAAGCCATTAAACTGTGCTACATATATAATACTGTCTTTTGATTACTTCATGGTTATTTTCTATCTTTTAAATATTTAAGTAGCATTATGGATAATTAATAAATTTTTTAGGTTGATATTGGTTAAATTTAAAACACTAGATTAATGTTTAAAATATATTTTGTAGAAGTTTACACTTTCAAATGTAATAATGGTATAATTTATTTAATTATATATTTATTCACTGTGGAGCTGAAGGTAAAGTCTTCAGTCAGTGAATAAACATATAATTATGTCTATTCGAATGAGCTTCAAATTGATTTCGAGAATTTCAGCATAATATTTCTGAGCAATAAAATTAGAAAAAGCCACAATTTATTTACTCGATTCACAAAAAAAATTGCTCACTACGTTACAAAATATATTGGAGCAAAATCCTTGATGTTTTTTAAAACACCAGCTAGCAGTTTTGCAATCTCTTATGCACAAATAACTCCTACATAGCTATTTTTTTTTGCCATTAGATGTTTTTCAGAGAACTATTGCTATTTCAGTATTGGATATGATTTTTTCAGTTTGAACTGGTTGCAGAATTATTTGAAGAGAAGAAAGATGATGCAAAGTTAAAACCAGTAGCCCAAGTGAGATCAGCAGCTCCACCACTGAAAGGGTCAAAGAAGCAGCATAAGAAAACTGTTGGATCTCAGGTAAAAAGTTATTATATAATAATGCTCAATCCATTTAATAATTCCCATGTGTCATTACAGCTAATAACTAAATAAATAACCATATTAAATATTGTTAAAACAAAATCTTGGTTTAATGATCCTTCTCTTTTCAATTAACAAGCATGAAATACTCTCATAGAATTCCTATATACAGTCATACCCCAAATTATGCAGAAGATATATTGTAAAGCATTGAGTAAATTGAAACTGCATAGCTCGTTAAGTCTGTGGAAAGTAAGGAAATATGAATCCAGGACTAGACCTTTATTTCATGATAAAAGAATTAATGGACAAAATTAAAGTCCTGAAGTAATTAATAAT
The DNA here is from genome assembly GCA_038380435.1 of Ryuthela nishihirai. Classification (NCBI taxonomy): domain Eukaryota; kingdom Metazoa; phylum Arthropoda; class Arachnida; order Araneae; family Heptathelidae; genus Ryuthela; species Ryuthela nishihirai. The sequence goes on along the minus strand of JAWZYU010000003.1, from coordinate 88,297,692 downwards.
ATGTATAAATTAGACACATCTGATGGAAGTTCATCAGGTTCAACTGGGTCATCTGGCCTTTCCTCTTGAGGTTCTGGGAGTTTCGGAAGAGGCAGTCTTGAAAATGGGATTTTTATTAACTGCTCTTCATTCCTGCTCAATTCATTCTGGAGCTCTTTGTAGTACGAAACAGATTGTACAAAACACCTCTTAAATGTGACATTTCTTTCTGTGATGAGTAAAGATTGATTTTTTCTCTCAAGCTTTCAATATTGCACAAGAACTGAATGACTTTAGTCCGTTAAGCTCACCTGAATGTTGTTGAGCATAACAGGATTTGACTAATGTAACAGGTACTACACATTCATATCAGAATAATATGACCACCTACCATACATATACTATGGTAGGTGGTCATATTATTCTGATACGACTGTGTATATACTAGGCTCTGTCTCTTCCACTTCCTCACTGTCGCTGCTGGATGCAACAAGCTGCTCGAACACTTCTTTGGGGATTCCTGTTTTTTAATAGTTTTGACAGTCTCTGATTTTGTCCTCACTGGTTTTTTAATAGTATGTACAGTTGACTCATTTAGATTGTATTGGTGGTAATCTTGCAGCACTGTTGATTTCTGTTAATTTATCCAGCATCTCTATGTTATTAGTTAGGGTATTAGACTTGCATACATCACAAACATGACATGCAACATCACAATTATTATTAGACGTGCAATATCACATGCTCTCTTTGTCATTATTACAATTCTTGATTACTAAGCAAAAGTGACAGAAATTTTGTGAGATGAGCAGTGATGCTAATGCTATAGATGCTAGAAACTGTTTGGCTTGGATTTTAATGAGTGTAAACTAGTTAGCTGTTTAGCAAGTCAAAAACTGTAGTTATGAAATTTAGGTGAATCTGCATAACTCAAAACTGCATAACATATGGTCAGACTGTAATCTAAAGACTTGAAAAAAAATCAAAATAGCAAATTCCATTTATTAAAATTTCAGTATAATGATTTATTTTAAATAATAGAATCTATCAGATATCCACCTGGTAATAATTTTTTAGATAAATATAGAGGAAAAATTGCAATTAGCTGGGTGGAATCTGAACCATCGACCTCCTGATAACATGTCAGGTGCTCTGACCACTGAGCTACTGGCCACCGAACAATCATCTTCTATTAGTTGTTTTAAGCATTATACCATAGAATAAGTCATTGGAAATGTATTCTGGTCCAGAAGGCACTTTCCAGTTTAGAGAGGGGCGGGGGTGGCTCAGTCGGTAGCTCGCTAGGCTCGTAATCTGTAGTTCCCAGGTTCGAGTCCCAGCTGGGTCAGCGTTGAGATTTATCTCTGCAAAATTCCCCGCCCTGCCCACGGTCAGTAGGGGACACCGATGGACTTGGAAAGGCCGCCGTCCGTCGGATGGGACGTTAAGCCGTGGCCCCGTGTGCGGGAGAGCCATACCCTGTGCACGTTAAAGAACACGCTGGATGGCCTTGACGGGAGGCTACCATCTGTTTCCCAACAGCTGTTCCAGTGGGTCCCCTCCCCCAACCTTCTCTGAGCCTTCGGGGTCCATGTGACCTGGCCATTTAGCCCATGGTGTGCAAAAAAGTGCCGCTCAGAGGTAAAACAACCCATCTTCCAGTTTAGTGCACATGGCCAGCCCACATAAGTGTCAAATGTAATGGTATTTTTATTTTTTAAGCCAACACAGTGATTTATTTGCTTTCTTTTTGGAATACACTATTTTATCCATTGTAATTATTGCTCTCTATTTTATCAATTAAGTGTTTTCTCATATTAGTTTCTTAAATAATATATTACTCCTATACACTGAAGAGCCAAAACATTATGACCAACGTCTCTTTATGCAAATCGACGCAACTGCAGGTAAATGACAGTGCATGTGAAGTTCATGAAATGGTATAAATAACACCTGATACTGAGCTCTGTTAATAATTGTTATTCTTCAGATGGGAAAGGCAGCAGACCTAAGTGAGTTTGGTAAAGGCCAAATTGTAATGGCCAGATGACTGGGTCAGAGCATTTCTGAGATGGCACGGCATGTGAAATGCTCACGGTCAGCCATGGTTAGTATCTTTGAAAAGTGGTCCGAGGAGCGAAAAACCACAAACCACCAGCAAGGTGGGGACTGACCACAACTCATCGATGCTAGAGGTGAGCAAAGGCTATCCCTTATGGTACAAGCCAACAGAAGGGATACTGTGGTGCAACTCACCCATAATCTAATGCTGGTGACCAGAGTAATGTGTCACAACACATAGTACATCAAACCCTGCTGAAAATGAGGCTGCTCTAAGTGTCCATGCTAACTTTGGTTCACCATTGAAAGTGCCTACAATGGGCATGTGAGCATCAAAACTGAAGAAATGATTGGAAGAAGGTCATCTGGTTCGATGAATCTCGTTTCCTGTTGCACCATGTGGACGGCCAGGTATGTATATGTCATTTACCTAGGGAAGTGTTGGCACCAGGATGCACCTTGGGATGAAAACAAGCCAGTGGAGGAAGTGTAATACTTTGGGCAGTGTTCTGCTGGGAACCCCTGCATTCAGTCATTCATGTGCAGGAAACTATGACATCTACCACCTACCTAAACATCATTGCAGACCAGATACATTTTTCATGGCAACTATATTCCTCTCTAGTACTGCCTTCTTTTAGCAGGATAATGAGCCATGCCACACTGCCTGGATCATTCGAGAATGGTTCGCAGAACACAAGGAAGACTTTCAGGCATTGCTCTGGCCTCTAAATTCCCCAGATATCAATTCAATCGAGCATCTGTGGTTTGTGTTGGAACAGCATATCCAATCTGCGGTGGCTCAACCACATAACTTACAAGAGTTAAAGGAAGTTTTGGATTTCACCTTGTGCATTTTTTATATTTTTGCATTATATATCTATGAAAACAAAATGAGTATTGCAAATGCAATTTAATAGTATATAATGGGTCTGTAAATGGTAGCTAGTCATAAACTGGAAGGAGATCTCTGTACCAATGGTGGATAATCCTGATCAGAGGCCATCACAGGTACTTCAACCCTCACTTAGTTAATGGACATCACCGATCCTAAACTGGAGTAATATGTCACAGGCAGGTCATATGGCTCTTGAATAGGTTCGCATGAAAAGGTGGTGCCTGAAGTTCCTACCAGCATAGTTGACTTCAGCTTGTAGCAGTGGGGGAACAAGTCTGTGCCCCATGCCTGTGATCAGGGGGCTCTTTGATATTGTTGGTCCTACTTCTCTCAATAAACCTAGTTTCTTTAAAAATCCTACTAATCATTTTCTCTCTGCATGAAGAATGTGAGGACATTACATAGAGATTATTCTCTTGAGGTCTTCATTCAGGAATTCCAGCATTACAGCCTAGATATTCTAGGCTTGCAAGAGACCAGTTGACAGATAAAGGTGAGATATTTAAAAATAACTTTAAATTTCTATTTTCAGGAAGGGAGGATGGAAAGCATCTCCAAGGTATAGGTTTGCTTCTCAGCAGACACGCTAGTGATGCTCTTCTAGTATGTGACTGCATTAATGAAAAATTTCTTACTGCTAAATTTAAAACAAAAGTTAAAGACTTGAATGTCATCTGTATTTATGCCCCCACAGAGGACTCTGATAAGAATAAGAAGTTTTACAGGCAGCTTTAGGATATTTTGAATTCTGTGAAAAAAGGAAATATTTCTCTTGTGCTAAGTGACTTCAATGCTAAAGTTTGTACTGACTCTGACCTTTGGGCAGGAGTTTTAGGCCCCTTTGGCATTGGGGGCAGGGATGGCTTAGTCGTAGGTAGTACACCAGACTTGTAATATGCAATTCCCAGGTTTGAGTCCCAGCTGGGCTAGCATAAAGATATCTCTGCAAAGCCCCCTGCCCTGTCCACGGTCAGTAAGGGACACCGATGGGCTTGGAAAGCCACCATCTGTCATATGGGACATTAATCTGTGTCCCTGTGTGCAGGAGAGCCTGTGCATGTTCAAGAACACGCCCTGTGCATGTTCAAGAACACGCTGGATGGCCTTGATGGGAGGCTACCATCTGTCTCCCAACAGCTGTTCCAGCGGGTCCCCTCTCTGAGCCTTCAAGGTCCTTGTGACCTGGCCATTTAGCTCATTGTGTGCAAAAAAAGTACCATTCAGAGGTAAAATAACCCAATCCTTTGGCATTGGTAGTTCCAATGGCAATGCGAAATGTCTCTTATAGGTAAGTAAACTTAATGGTTTGTGAAAAACTAACACACTACAAACACCAGGACACTTTTAAATATACATGGGTTGCACAGGAATATGATAGATTATATTGCTGGATATTTCTAAGTGATTAGTATTCCTTGTCTAACAGAATTGTGTTTTGTATGATTGTTTTATAGATCTACTATTTATTTGAGAGAGTTTGTCTAATCAAGACCTCTTCCTAAACAGTAAGAGCTAGACTACCAAATTCAGTAAATGATTCTTCTTAGCATAACACTAGGTTTGTCCCCACCCCAATCTTTCTTCTGCCTCCCCCAAAAAGGGGCAGGGGTGGCTAGTTGGTATGTGCCAGGCTCGTAATTTGCAATTCCCAGGTTCAAGTCAGCTGGGCCAAACAAATCTCTGCAAAAACTCCCTACCTTGCCCATGGTCAGTAAGGGACACCAATGGACTTGGAAAGATTACCATCCATTGGTTGGATGTTAAACAATGGCCTCATTTGTGGGAGAGCCATAACCTGTGTGTGTGTTAAAGAACACATTGTATGGCCTTGATGGGAGGCTACCAACTGTCTCCCAACAGCTGTTCAGTGGGCTCCTCCTCCCAACCTTCAGGGTCCTTGTGAACTGGCCATTAAGCCCATTCTGTGCAAAAAAGTACCACTCAAAGATAAAACAACCCAACCTCCCAAAAAAGAGGCCCTCATATAAAGCAGGTAGGCTGGGAATTTCTTCTAAACAGTAAGAGAATCATCAGTAAATTCAAAATATAGGTTCCCTTCATCATAAAGTAGTATAAGGCTTTGATATTTTCTCTTAATAGTAAGAGCTAGAGTAATGATTTGGTGTGCAGTTTCCTCTTGTTATAAGTTATGGAAACATAATAGTTTGGCCTTTCCCCCCCCCCCCAAAAAAAAAAAAATTCTAAAAGCTAGGATTGATCACTAAATATGGTATACAACTTTCTCTCATCATAATGTGAAGAACCTTAAAGGGTTAACCATCTAGTCTTTCTACTCTTTCCTTCCAGAAAAGTTCTGCATGTAAAACTGGTGATGAATTTCTCCTAAACAGTAAGAGCTAGAATTACCAAATTTGGTATGCAGTTTCTTGTCAATGTGATTTTAAGCAATATAGGGATTTTCCTCTCCCCAACTTTTCTTTTCCCCTAAGTAAAGGGGTAATTTTCTACCTAGTGTAACAAGTTATATCTCAAATGAAAACTTCTGATATGTGTCATGGGCTACCTTAAAATATGTGCCCTTCTTTCTGATGTTTTTTTTTCCTTTTTGGGGAATGGAGGGGAGGATTTGTGAAACCTAATAAAATAGCCACTAATTGTTGGTTAGTCATTTTGAGAATTTAATAAAACAGTTGTTCCACCATATTTTCCTAACCTGGTGGTTGATCATAATGAATTACATTTATAACATATATCAGGTGAAAAACTGATGTGAGGAATGTTATACACTAAAAGCAAGTGCTTGTTCTTTCCCCTCTCTTCCTCTCCCCCCAAAAGAGGTAAGCAAATTTCAGAGATTGAGTATATTGAGTTGTATATAAAATGAAAGCTTGTGGCATGGAGAGTGTTAACTACTGCATATTTTAGACAGTTTAAGAACCTAGCAACACCAACTAATTCTACTTGTACAGATGGTATTACTTTGTTATTAAAAGATAATAATCTCCCCACATTGTAGAAATAAAGGAATGAGTTTTTAATGGTGTGCCCATTTTTCTCACTCAAATATCAATCTTTTTCTCAATTAACTTATTAACTTAATAAATGACAATTTTTATCAAAAGTTAATATTTTAATCATTGCATAAATCATTAAAGCAAATATTTTAGATTTATATTATACTGGCAGACTCCTGCAAGACCTAAAGCAGCTGCTTGAGAGGTAATTTTTTTTAATTTTTATATTTTCATGTCATAAACTTTAATTTGATATATAACTCATAAACTGCCTGCATGTTGAGGAGATATTGTATAACAACTGTTTAAAATTTCTCCTATGTATGTGGGGTAGGATGAAAGATGTGGAGCAAATATTTTGATGGTATTATAAGCTTTTAGGAGAATATAGTGATCTACTTCCTGTTTTTTGAAGCAGAAAGAAATGATGGGAAATATTTATATATATGTATAGCCTATGACACTCTTCATAACACAAGCTTTCATTTGATGTGTATCTTGTTGCAATCTGCCACCATGTTAAGAAGATATAGTGGAACAACCATTTACACACTTTCCTTTTTTCGGGAGAAAGAATGAGGAACTTGTTTATATTGTATAATACTCCTCATATCACAGACTTTCATCTAATATATGTATAATTTTTATAAATTAATCTTCAATATTTATTATTAATTTTTAATTATTTATTTAAATTTGTGGAATTAATAAATAAGATTAATAAAGTAGATACTGAATCTATATCAGGGTCCACAAAATGACCAATCAACAAATAACAAGATACATATATACTCGGTGATATATATGCCCACTTTATTAAGTATTGTTCCATGTTACGTCAATAGTAACTCAGATACTCAAATACAGAACTCAGTAACTTCTTAAAAGCTTTTTATGAAAAAAATGTGGCTGAAGACATTTTAAAGATGCCAATCAAATCTACTTAAATTTTGATTTCCAACAATATGTTATCAATATTTAAAGGTTTACAGAAGTTGCAACATTTAGGAAGTTAGTTTGTTCTGCAAAAAATCATTCAAAATGTGCAAAAATTAACATAATTATTATGAAAAGGGCCAAAACTACTCTTACATATGTTAAGAAAGTTTAGTATAAATGCTTATTACTTTCATTTTAACTTGTTTTATTAACTTCTCAGAACACTTATTTAAACTGGTATTGTTGCTGTTAAATATTCCAATTTCTGTAACTCTCTAAATGCTAAATGAATATTGTTGAAAATCGAGATTGAAATAGATTTAATTGAGATCTTTAAATTATCTCCACTCACATTTTTTCATAATTTCAATAATTATTTATTTAAAAAGTTACTTAGTTCTGTAACTGAGCTACCATTGACATAACATGGAACTGTACCCAATAGAGTAGTCACTGAGTGTATATCAATTGGATTACGTTTGTGTCAAAGAGAATTTTTTTTTCAAGTCTACAGCTATTTTAATTTCATTAATATTGAAATATGCCATTGAACTATATTGCAATGTATGTGTTCTATTTCTTGATTTTATTTTTGTATCAATATTTATCCTTATACTTATATGGATGACCTGAAATAGTTGGTGGGATAGAGTTATAACTGTATGTGGTGTATTAGAAATGTTTAGATTAGTATTGTTGGTTATCCATCTGGTAATGAAAACTTTGTAAATTTGCAGTTGACACAGGAAATTTATGTATTTTTTGCATGTTTTAATTTTAATAATATATTGCACTACAAATTCAGAATTTGTAGCAAAAGTTGGATAATGCAATGGTTTTTCACACTATGTAACAAATAAGAAAAAAAAAAACCCACCATAAATAACATCAAGAAAGGAAGATAATTTTTTTCTCATGTAAATTGATAAGTCATCCTTTTTACATTTAAAGCATTTGAATAATTGTTTGCTGTTATTTGTTGCTATATTTGGAGAATAAGTGAATATATGGCCGAATGGTTAGCGCGCTTGGCTACTGATCTAAGGGACCTGGGTTCGAGCCCCGGGTAAGGCATGGCTGTTTGTGTCGTTTTTCTGCTGAGGTCCTGCCATCCTCTCAGATCTTCTACTATGGCATATAAACTGACAGGCTCCTGTCAGACCTCTGTGGCAAGCAGCTGCTTGAGGGGATATTTATTTATTTTTTATTTATGAAAAATATTACTGACAGAACTGGGATGCAATTTGGTTTTCATGATTTATATAATAGTTATTTTTATAGTTTTATTATAATTGTCTTTATCATTGCATACCTTGAAAGAGAACTATACGATTTTGAGTCTTATAGTCATAAAAGAAAAGTATACTTTTAATATATTATTACGTTTTTCTAATATGAATTGTCTGATAATTTTCTTAATTCTTAAATTCACAATTTGGTTATTTTCAGTTCAGAGAATCTCTAGGTCTTCTAATGTCAACATTAAATGCTACTACACCCCATTATGTTCGTTGTATCAAACCAAATGACCAGAAAGCACCATTCATGTTTGAACCTAGGAGAGCTGTGCAACAGTTGCGTGCATGTGGTGTATTGGAAACTGTTCGGATTAGTGCTGCAGGTTATCCATCAAGGTAAGCTCGAATGTTAAATCAATAATCAAACTTGTAATATCATCAGCCCAACCACTATATTAATTTAAATATGTGATGTGAAGCTGTTATGTAAGCAGTTTAAGTAAAGTGAATTTGGGCTTGAAGAAAAGCACCACAACAAAAATGGTATAAGAAAGTTACATTTTTATTACAGTTGTATATAAGAAAAGCAACTGATACAAAACACAAGTGAAATATTTCATGATGTAATAGTGTTCTACATTGCAAGGTCATTTGTAGTGCTTTTTGAAAATCATTTAATTATCTCTTGGCACTGCAAGGGTTAAGAATGGTGGTCATAATGGTAGCAGTGGTTTTTTTATAGTGCATCAAATTTGCACCAAATTGAAAAGGTAAATATTAAGTTTAAACCATATACGTTTATAAAATATATGTAAATTTCAAATTGGAGTTTGTTTTTTAAATGGAAGTTTCTTTCATTATACTAGTGATTCTCATCACGATGCACTGTAGGTTCACCATTTTAAAACTGCATAGAGCATTGAGTCGTGAGAAGATTTATAACAGAATTGGAACAGAAGAGTACCAGGTGGTAATTCAAATCAAAATTTGTTGTTACAGTTTTGAATTAGAAGTCTGTCCTTATTAAATATGCTCCTTTGACCTCTTAGAGTTTTAATGATTTATATGAATCATACTTTTGCAAACAATTGGGGTAAAAACAAAAATCAGCTATTCTTCAATTAAAAATTGCTATTTGTAGAACTATGTATACAATATTGTATATATATTACTTTGATATATATATACTTCAAAATATAAACTTTGATTTATGGTGTTTTTAAATTTCCTGTATTTAAAAAAATATGTAGCCTCCTTTCTATATGCACTTGTGCTGTAGTGGGGAATTGAATCAATCATACTCTAGAAAAGAATGTTTCCAATTTAAATTATCAGATATCAAATAATCATTATAGTGTAATTTTATGATGAGCAGTAATTGTAATGTTGCAATTTAAACACAGAATTTGCCATTTGATTCAACTTTATGATATATCAAAGATAATGTTATATATGAAAAATTAAAAGTAAATTTTTTTTCAGTTGTATATTTTGTGGTATTTATGCAGAACTTTAATATGTAGTGCATAAATATTAAATAAAGTATTAAATATTTCTTCTATTTTTTTCAGGTGGGCATATCAGGATTTCCTAAACAGATACCGTGTCTTAACATGTTCCAAAGATATTCGACGTTCAGATATGAAGGCAACGTGTCAGAAAATACTGGAAAATCTCATAAAGGTTAATTTACTATTGATTCAACAGTTCAAATTCAGCTTCATAATAGCAGTATTTTACTATTTTAATGCACTTGGAGCATATTACACTGGAGGGGGTTAAATGAATTATTTCGCAAGCATTTGTCCAAAGAGTCTTATAGATAAGTTGTAGTATACCATTTAGAATTCATACTATCTCAGTTTAATTATCTTAGGAGGTATTTAACAGATGCTGGTGATGTGCAACATGAGATTAACAGATGAATAGAGATTGCTGCTGGGACTTTTAAGAATTTGTGCAGAGTGGAGAAATAGGCATATACACCTAAAGACAAAAATTAGACTATAATAGTTTGGTTCTTTCTAGAGCTAGTTATGATAGTGAAACTTTGATCCTTTATAGACAAGATAACAGGAAACATGATGCTTTTGATTCTAGATGCTTATGCAGTAGCTTGGGCATTAGATGGTTCAACTTTGTAAGTAAGGATGAGGTTAGACAAAGGAGTCGGTAACCTCCTTTGAGCAGCATATTGTGCATAGAGAGACTGCATTGGTTTAGCCATGTTGCCCATATGCATAATTATAGATAAGTTAATAGGGATAGGAACAGTGTGCCTGGAGACCTAGGCTGCAGTGGGCAGACTATATCAAACAGGACCTTATTAGAACTTATCTACAATGGTGAGATATAGCTCAAGATGGATGTGTTTGGAGAACTAAATTGCATAATCTGTTTGGATCTCTGTAGCCCATGAGTGCTTGAGGATGATGATGATGACAGTTCAACAGGAAAGGCATGGATATTCTCTACTGTTAAACCATAATGGTTCTGAATGTTATACTGCAGCTTAATTATAAAACTCTTTGGACAATTGTGTGCCTAATAATTAATCTAGCAGTAGAAATAATGAAACCTGACAACTGTAATTGTGGTAATATTTATGTTACTATTCTCTAAAACTGCACATGATTGAAATGAATCTTTTAAGTAAATGAAAAATATGGTGGCAAAAATATGTGAAAACTGGAGTGAAGATGAATAGCAGCACAACACATTTGTTGTACAATGACAAATCAAGTTGTAAAGAACATTTGATAGCAAATTTCTAATTTAATGAGATCTTCCCATAAAAGAGAGGTTCATCAGAGAACCATGATAGACCATGCTATCTCTTAAACCACTGCAATCCCTGACTGTTGATGGGAAGAAACTTAGAAATTTGTTTCACCCTTGACAGAGCAGGGACAGAAAGGGGAGTGGATGCCACTGGCAGTTAAATCTTGATACTTTTGGTGAGAAAGGTGATATCAGTCAAGCTGTAGATTCTTCAAGACCAGCTTTTGGAGCAGGAAGAAGGCAAGAGGCACTGTCATTCAAGATACTTAAGGACCATGCTTCTGTTGTGGCACAAATGCATTCAAGCTGCCAGGAAGTTTGTAATACTTTTTTTTTTGTCCTTTTATGCTATCTACATACAAAATCCTCATGCAGCCATGGGCTAAGGAGGTCTTACCAGACTGTGTAATTTTCCTCTCCAGACATGTCTGTCCTGAGCTGCATTTGGCTACTGTAGGCAATTTCTAGCAAGGCCCTGTTTGACATTATCTGCCCATTGCATCCTAGGTCATCCCCTTTTTCTGAAACCCTTAGTCACACTTTCATAATCCTGTTTGCCAATCTGCAGCTATGCATACGGACAACATGGCCAAACCAATGCAGTCTCTGTCTCTGGGGGTGGGGATGGCTCAGTCAGTAGTGTGCCAGGCTCGTAATCTGCAGTTCCCAGGTTCAAATCCCAGCTGGGTCAGCATTGAGATTTATCTCCGCAAAATTCTCCACCCTGCCCATGGTCAGTAGGGGACACCAATGGGCTTGGTAAAGGCCGCTGTCCATCGGATGGGACATTAAGCCGTGGCCCCGTGTATGGGAGAGTCGCACTCTGTGCACGTTAAAGAACATGCTGGATGGCCTTGACAGGAGGCTACCATCTGTCTCCCAACAGCTATTCCAGTGGGTCCCCTCCCTCATCCTTCTCTTAGCCTTCAGGGTCCTTGTGACCTGGCCATTTAGTCCATTGTGTGCAAAAAAGTGGCACTCAGAAGTAAAACAACCTAACCCAAATCTCTCTCTCTGCACAATATGCTGCTCAAAAGAGGTTGATGACTCCTTCTAACCTCATTACTTACAAAGTCAAACCACCTAATGCTTAAAATACTGCATAAGCATCTAGAATCAAAGGCATCAAGTTTCATGTTATCCTACCTACAAAGGGTCCATGTTTTGCTACCATAACTAACCTCAGAAAAAAAAAACTATTGTACAGCCTAATTTTAGTCATTAGATGTACACACTTATTTTCCATACTCTTCATAGATTCTTAAAAGTCCCAGTGGCAATCCCTAGTCTTTTATTTATCTCATGCTGCATATTACCAGTATCTGTTACATAGCTCCCAAGATAATTAAACTGAGACATTTGCTCAAGAATGCAGTCATTCAAAGCAACTGAAGCACCATCTATCTGACCAATTTTCTTCACTTTAGTTTTTTCTCTGTTTATCACCAAGCCTACGCTACTACCTTAACAACTCTAATGAAAGAATTAATCTCATCAACATCATTAGCCAACAAGGCCAAATCATCTACATAACCTAAATCAGAAAATTTGAAATCTCTGGACCATTTGAGGACAAAATCTTCCCCTTAAATTGAATTCTGCATAGCATAATCAGTAACAAAATAAACAGAAAAGGAGACAAAATGCACCCTTGTTGAACACCAGAAGCACTGTTAAACCAATTTCTGCAAACTTTACCAACTCTCACACATGACTCAGTGTTACTATAGAGAGCTTTCATTATGTTAACTAACTTTTCTGGTATGCCATATCATCTCGCAATCAGCCACAAATTATGATGGTCAACAAAGTAAAAAAAATCTTTTTTGAAATCTAGAGTGTTAGTGACCAAAGGTTTCTGAATTTCTAAATATTTCTCAAGAATCTGCCTAAGTAGAAATATTTGATCTATACATCCCCCTACTATGAATCTACGCTGCTTGTTACAAAGTTGTCCATCAACCAAATTCTTCATTGTATTAAGTATAATCATGCAAAGAACTTTACCTGGAACAAAAAGTTAACTTATTGTTCTATAATCATCACATGAACTATGATAGCCTTTTTAAAAAATAGGATAATAATATCTCTAATTAAAACCCTTGGGAACAATACCTTTATCATAAAAAAGTATTCAAAATTTCAGTCTGCCATATGACAACACAAATGTTCTCAGCTCTAAGCATTTCAATGGTGATTTCATCCACTCCTAGGGTTTATGCTTTAATTTAGAGATAGCCAAAGCAGCCTAATACATAAATTATGTATTTAAACTATCTGGTTTATATAGGTTTTAGTTTATATATAGGCTAGGAATTGTGAAGAATTTTACTATTTGATTGGAATTGCACTACCTATTCAGTTACTATTTGATATTCAGCTTCTTTTAATTATCCAGCATTTAAAACCATTACATTAATCAGTCAAATATAGTAGTTTCATTAATTTGTCATAAATTTTAATACCAAAAGTAAAAGAAGAAATTAAATTTTGTATGAAATTGAAAACTAGATGTAATATATGATTGAAGGGCCACAAATGGCAGTAGACAAATACAAAATGTAGTGTGTATTTCGTAAAATGAATATCATGTTCAATGCTAAAAGCTCCATATATCAGTATAAGTCCTCCATCTAACCCTCACCCAAAATGCACATATACATTAAATCTGTCACTAGAGACATAATTAATTGTTATATGGCTGATATTCTGAGTAATTAGTATGTAAATTTAGGTAAGATTTTTAAGGCATGTTACTTTGTACACTTCACATCACAAGTGTGTATCAATAAAATGTGGTTATTGAAATATATTTATTGTCACAAAGGAAAATGTTTTTGGTACAGTTGTTGAGCTGCTCTCATGTTTCCATTTGCTGCATTGGGTTCCATGTGCATATCTGCAATTTCTTCAAAAGTGTACTTTTCCATTTCACAACAGTAGATTCATTAGAATAAAATTATAAACATGGCAGCAGCATGCTTGCACAAACAATTCTACAGCTCTACTGTACCAAACTTTGCTCTTTGGCCAATGTATTTGTCAATCACATGTTTATGTATAAAGCACCCTTATGTAGAAACTCTGCCAAATAGAATAAAGGTTCACATACATTATTTTGGTGTGAGGAATTTGCTGTGAATTTTGTTGGTCAAGTTTTGAAACATTCTTGTATGTTAGCTATGTATTGTGGGTTCACAAATTCCTTTTTTCTGTTGTTAGCTTAATAAAACTTTTGGTTCTCTTTATACACTATTTGAGAGAATGCAAAATTATTTTGCCAAACAGTCAGTTTGAGAAATTTTAAGTGTGATACAACCTTAAGATAGTAACTCATGGGTAAATGTCCTGTAGAATTTAGAATGAGTGAAGAAATAGCTAAAAAAAACTGGGTTTTGATGGAAGTGAGACTGAAGCTACAAATATCCTGTGCACACATCAGATGGTCTTCTTGAAAAGCTTTATCTTGAATGTCTTTTCATAATTAACTTAACCTTAAAACCTATTGCCTTTATTTGCCGTACCTATTGCGTTAATAACTTAACCATAAAAACATTAACTGGCACAATGGTTAGGGAGCTATTGACTATACCAGAAAAGCAAATTTTGTGTGCTGTGTTAGCTTTAACTGAGGCAGTGGTCAGCAGTGACTTTGGTCTTAGTAAGACATGTCTATGTATGAGAAGGACTGAAAAAGCTAGAAGTAGCTTCTAGGATTTTATTCTAAATAATTTTAATGAATCTAGGATTTTCTTCTAGGATTTTATCTTTTTCTCGGATTTTATTATTTTTAATCATCTAGGATTTTATTCTATTTTTATTCTAATGAATCTAGGATTCTTTTCTGTCCTATATGTAGCAAAAAAATCACCATTAGTTGAAAGATTTAGCATGTCTGGTGTGATAGCTTAGAAGAAGACATCCTTCTCATATGACACTATCAAAAATTCAAGATTCATGTCCCATTTCCAGCAAAACTCAATTTTTCAGTTACCTCTTTGCTTGTTTGAAAATTTTTTTAGCATTTGTGAGATATAGATGGAAGTGAAATTGGACCCACAATCTGTGGTCTTCACAATCTGTGGACCCACAATCTGTGTATCTTGGAAGTCTCTTCATAATTAACTTTAAAAACTATTGACTTTATTAACTTTAACTTAACCATAAAAGCCTTAACTGGATAATAATAGGAAGAGTTTGTTTAAAAATTTTCCTTGTACTTGAAGTAAAAGTGGCTCCACCTAAGTATTAATTATCACTGTACTTTTATTACTCCAATTCATGGAAATTACCTTCCCTGAAGGAGTGGTAGATTTTTGTCTGAAAATTAGGAAATGAAGTAAGTTACATGCCAAAACATAGTAACAGAATTGCAGAAATTGCCATATTTTCAGTATGATGACATTATACCTATATGGCATATGATGAGGAGTATAGGGACCCCCTCCCCCATCATTAATGCTCATAGATGCAGTGGCAAGTCCCTTCATTGACTAAATCAGGTGCCTGTTATATCATGCGAAAAATAACCATTGTGCAGTAAGTACTTCAAAAGGTGACAGATTTGGTTGGATAAAGAAGTGTAGTAAGCTGTTGTCCCAAGATATCCTTCATATGCTCAATACATGACAAATTTGAGAACCTGGGGGGCCAGGAACTACTGTCCATTTCATGCAGATGTCCTGTTTAAATATTTATGGTATGTAGGCTAGTTTTCGTGCTGAAATATAGTATTCCATATACCATCAAGGAAAGAGTTCAACTGGTTTGAGGGTGGTAGTAATTAATACTTTTGAGTTTACAAACTGCCCTTAATGAAAATTAAAGTTATAAACTGTGATTGCTGATGACACCCAAAGCTATAACTATTGACTGCAAATGGGCTTGGAAGGGCTGCTGTCCATCAGATGGGATATAAGCTGTGGCCCCTTGTGCAGGAGAGCTATACTTTGTGTACATTAAAGAACATGCTGGATGACTTTGATGGAAGGCTACCATCTGCCTACTAACAGCTGTTCAGTGGGTACCTTTCCCCCAATTTTCTGTAGACAGTTGGGGTTCTTGTTCTTTATTCATTTAACCCATTGTGTGCAAAAAAGTGCTGCTCATAGGTAAAGCAACTCAACGCTGACTGTGTTGTATGATGTCCCAAATGATTGAAGGAGCATCTTGTTTGCCATGCCATTCTAAAACACAAATCTGTTGATCCCAGCTTTAAAAGAGAAGCAAGACTATTGCCTAAAGACATGATTAATCACTCCAGTTGTCTATATTCTGGCACCATTGCAATCACTATCAGTGTTGTGTTGGAGAGAGTGATAAGCATGCAATGATCAGCATGACTAAATCCTGCTTCTCTGGGTATCTTGCAATGATGGAGCTTGTTGGGTTTTTCCCCCCATTGTTGGTATTGGAATTTTTAACAGTTTTAAATTAGCAGGAGAGTCTGCTTTTACCTCCACTGCATCTGCCATTCATCTCATTATAATGTATGTCTTAAGAGTTCCTGAACTAGGTGAGAGTTATGGACAGAGCCTGAGAGAGGCGAGATGAAGTCCAGGGCAGTCAGAAATGTGAGGCCTCCATCTCACTCCAAAAGTCATATAAATATGTTTAAAGATCATATATTAGATAATGTAAAAGATCAGATTTTCTATAATTGTTAAAAGAAATTTTACATTATATGATAAAATGATTTATAGTGTTTTACAATTTACACATTATTTGACATATAATTTAACAATGACTTGTATTTGTGACCCTTAGGCCAGGGATCTAAACCAAATGCCCTCCCCCCCCCCCCTCTCTTCTATCTGGGTCTTGTTATAGGTTCTTTCTTCACTCTGCTGCCATTCCCATATTTCAGTTAACATGAGCAACGAATTGACAGCTGACCTGCCATCTCTTAGTATTTAAACTCATTCTGATTTGTTCAACTAGCAGTACTATTCCCTTACATGTTATCTGAACATTTCACAAATTTTATTGCTGATGTAACTAACAATGTATCATTCAACCATAATATTTATATTGTCTGCACTTCTGGATCTATTCCATTCTGGTATCCATGACAATATTATTATGGTTATCCTAATAGCTTTCCAATTGATTGCCTTCCTCAACCTTCTATAAGCATCTTTGTGACCTGGTCATTTAACCCATTATGTGCACAAATGTATTTCTCAGAGGTAATTTTCAAAGGAGTTTTGAAATCTTTTTTTTTCTTCTGGAAATTAATTAATGCCGCTAAGTTTCATGCATATTATACACCTTCACTGCACTGTTTTATGTGCTGTAGTACTTGCATCACTAGCTGTTACCATAACAAGTATAGTTATGCTAAGGAAAATTGTCTTAGCTACATTTTACAGAGGTCTAAAAGGTGTTTTGTCAGTATAGTTTGTCCTAGGAAAGATATGTGAAGCAGATGATATCTCAGCAAAGAGTCAATATACATAAAGCAAAACAATATAGATATATACATGCTTTAAATGGAATTTAAACCTAAAGTCACTTTGCTCCGGAGATAAGCATGATGATTTCTTAGTCATAGGAAATGAAGGTAAAGAATCAATATTAAAGAAACTGGAATATATTTTAATGATAAAAATAAATGCACATTTTTTATTATGAGTTGATTGTCAAATAGTGCAACAGAATATATGATATATATTATATACAGAGGGGTGCAGAAGTAGGTATTCTGTTTAAATAATAGGGAAATATAATAATAATAGGTATACAGTTTAAATAATATTTTATTCAATAACAAAACAATTGAGTATAATCTCTTATATGCTCAAATTGGCAGCCCTCACTATTTACACATTGCTGTAATCTAGTTTTTACACTCAAGCACACACTTTGGCCCAAAGTTCATTATTGGCATTAATTTCTTGGCATGCTCCTTTTATGAGTCGAATCATGTTATCAACTGTGTGTGGTTTTCTGGAATATTTCTTATCTTTTATATCTCCCCAAAAGAAAAAGTCCATCGGGGTAAGGTCTGATGACCATGGTGACCATTCAACTGGACATTGTCTACCTATCCACCTATTGGGTAATTTTTCTTCAAAAGAATTACGTACTGCTAAAGCATAGTGAGGAGGGGCTCCATCGTGGTGAAAGTAGAAGTCTTCATTTTCATGCACCAACTGCAATTGTGATATGACATTTTCTTGGAACATGTTAAGGTACAGGTCTGAGGTAACTGTTGTATGGAAATAGATAGGTCCAATTACCCCTTTACATGAAAGGGCTGCCCAAACTGTAACCCCAGGTTGATTCAACTGTTCTTCAATTGTTGTATGGGGGTTTTCTGTTGAGTAATAGATACAGTTGTGCCTATTAACAGCACCTGAAAGTTTGAAGTTGGCTTCATCGGACCAAGTTATTTTTCTAATCATGCTGTCTCCTTGTGTTTCTTCATTCAAAATTGCCTCACATAATTGTAAGTGCCAATCCGGATCATCCTCTAATAATCCATGGATTAATCTTGGCCGATACATTTTCAGCCTTAAGCATTGCATTAGACGACCCAAGATCTACGGGAAATGTCCAACTCTTTAGAAGCTCACCTTTTTGATTTTTTTGGGCTTTGAGTAAATGCCAGTAGTAACACTCACTGGTCGACCACTTTTTGGTGCATTACAAATGGATCCAGTTCTGTCAAATTTGTCACATATTCGGTATATTGTTAGCCTAGCTGATGGAGGTGTTGCAAATTCTTCTTCCCATTTCTGCTGAACCTTTTTTAGCATTCTCTGTCTTCCAATATTGTTTGATTATCCACTTCCATTGTTCATCTGTTAAATTACCAGCCATACTTTAATTATCTGAGAAAATAATTAAAAAAAAATCAATATACGATAATAGAATAGAAACTGTATACCTACTTATGCACAAGATTGAGCTTATACCTACTTATGCACAAGATTGAACTGTATACCTACTTATGCACAAGATTGAACTATATACCTGCTTATTCACCCCTCTGTATTCTATTACTATTTGACAATCAACTCATTTTTTAATTTTATACATCTTCGAGATTAGTGTACAAAAATTAGTAAGTATAAACTTCTAAAAAAAGTTGTTTTGCCTTCCTGTTATTCCTTCTATTACACTATTCAGCAAGAGACTGTGCATCATCGATAGATAAACCAACTTAGTGAAACAAACAAAGGGACTATCATACATATATTTGATCAGTTTTTTCACTGAGATATATTAGTATTATATGCTTAGTTTGTATTTTAATTCTTGTTAATCCCTATTTTTTTTTGCAATTTTTATCTGAGTATTTGTGTCTTGTTTCTGTTAAGTGGATGATTTAAATTTTGTGTATCTAAAATTATTTTGTTTTTAGGAAGAAGATAAATTCCAGTTTGGAAAAACTAAAATCTTTTTTAGAGCTGGGCAAGTTGCTTACTTGGAAAAACTCCGTGCTGATAAACTTAAAGCATGTGCTGTTATGGTGCAAAAACATATTCGTGGATGGTTGCACAAGAGAAAATATATACAAATACGCAAAACAGCAATTGGTATTCAACGGTATACCCGAGGTTTACTGGCTAGAAGGTAAATATAAACTGAAATTAATGTATATATTTTACCGTTGCTTATTTCTAGTAAAACTATAAAAGTTTTAGAGTTGAGAGCAACAGGTTTGTTATTAGTTTTACTTTTAATAACTCACTGGCAGGTTTTCTTATAGAGACAGTCTTATAAACATATAAAAATTTATTTTTGACCCAGATGACACCCAAATTCATACCATTTACAAAACTTAAAATTATATACTAAAATAAATGCATTGTATAGGTTAAGGATTGTTTTAGTTTTTATGATCTTGAATAAAGTGTTTTATTATAAGGTTACCTTAAGTGTCTAATTTTGATAACTTTTCCAATATGAATGAATATTACTAAAAGTCAAAATTTACATTAGATTTATGCTTTTTTTTATTTACCTTCATATCTCTTATACAAAATTCAGAAGTTACAGAACACTGAATTTGGCTTTCTATTAACATGGAGTGTATGAAAAATTTTAGTTGATAATATAATTTAATTTGTAATAGCATGAAATTTAATTCTTTGAAATCTAATTGAAATAATTCAGTATTGAAGACAGTGATAATAGTTTCAAAACTTCCAAAAAGTGTTATTTAAAAGGCTTTTTTTTGTACTTAGCAATAATCATTTCTTTATATTTTCATGGTTTTAGTGTTGGTAGCATGTCAGGCTTGTAATCTGCAATTCCTAGGTTCAAGTCCCACTGGGTCAGTGTTGGGATCTATCTCTGCAAAACTCCCTGCCCTGTTCACAGTCAGTAGGGGACAATTATAGGCTTGGAAAGGTCACTGTCTGTTTGGATGGACATTAAGCCATGACTTTGTGTGTGGCCTGCATTCCACCTGTCTCCCAACAGCTATCCAGTGGGTCACCTTCTATGAACCTTCGGGGTCCTAGTGACCTGGCCATTTAGCCCATTGTGTGCCAAAAAGTGCCCCTCAGAGGTAAAACAACCCAATCCTACAGAAGGGGGTGTTGCTAATGCAAAGCCAACTCTGTGTATATACTTGTATATGTAAAATCATAGAAATGAATAAAGCATAGTTTACTATACTAATCAAGTACATAGTTCATTTGTATATTTGGTACATTTTTATTTTTAAATAAATTTAAAATGTTTAAATGGTAAATTAGATTTATAATCAACAAATATTGACAAGTGATGGAAAATTGAGCCAAAAATTAAGATAAAAGAACAAAAGTGGTAGCATATTTGTATTTATGTATGATATGGATGTTCGTGTTGTTTTCTGTTGAGGTCCTGCCATCCTCTCAGATCTTCTACTGTGGCATATAAACTGACAGGCTCCTGTCAGACCTCTGTGGCAAGCAGCTGCTTGAGGGGGTATTTATTTATTATTTTTTTTTATATATATAAGAGAGAGAGGAAAAACTTTCCTAAAATTATATTTTGTGTTAAACCGTTAATGAAATTCGAAGGATGAAAACTTCTGCATTATATAGGCATAAGTGCACTTAAATTAGTCTCCAATTTTTGTTTTTATCTTAGTATAAATGTAACATAGTTCATTAAGCATATTGCAGTAGTATTGTCTGACATTAATGCTGTTCTGTGGCTGAATGGTTAGCATGCTTGTCTAGTGATCAAAGGGCCTGGTTCAAGCCCTGGTGTGTGGATGTATGTATTGTCTTTTTGCTCAGGTTCCACCTACCTCACAGATCTTTATAGTGCATAAACTGACAGGCTCTTGTCAGATCTCTGTTGCAAGCAACTGCTTGAGGGGGTATTGTTATTTATTTTATTCTCTGATGTTATTTTACAAAGTATAAATATTTTTAGTGTGACTGTACATTTAAAAACATAAAATGTCTTCTGTTGATTATAATGCTTCTGTTACAAAGTGTATTGTACTTCTACTATTTACATTAATTATTATCTGTATAAGGGAAATTATTATTTTTTATTTAGGTATACCAACTTCTTACGAAGAACCAGAGCAGCAATCATTATCCAGAAGTATGTAAGAGGTTTTGTTTGTTATAGAAAATATAAACGCCTCTGTCATACTGCACTTGGCATGCAAGCTCGTGCAAGAGGTATGTGGGCACGACAGAGGTACCAGGAAATGCGCAGAAATGCTGCAGCTGTTATTATTCAGGTAAAAAAAATTGCCAAGCAAATCATTCTTTTTTACTTCTTAATTTTACATTTTTTAAATATTTTCTGAAAAAATTGTGTATGCTTAAATGCTGAATTAGAATTGAAATCCAAAGTGAATGCACAGTATTCCCTGTTAAGAAACAATAATTAATAGATTCTGAAAAAAATTCATCGCCGCCACGGCGGGAATCGAACCCGCATCTCTCCAGATTCAT
Organism: Ryuthela nishihirai; assembly: GCA_038380435.1. Taxonomy (NCBI): domain Eukaryota; kingdom Metazoa; phylum Arthropoda; class Arachnida; order Araneae; family Heptathelidae; genus Ryuthela; species Ryuthela nishihirai. The sequence goes on along the minus strand of JAWZYU010000003.1, from coordinate 88,275,908 downwards.
GCCAGAGCGCGCTACCATTGCACCACGCGTCGGACAACGAATATTTTCAGAATATGACCTTTTAAGTTTTTCTTCTTGAGACGTGACTGAGACAGCGCCATCTATACTCAAGGAGATGCAACGTTTTACAGTCGTTGCACCTGATTATCGGATGTTAATGAGAAGGTAACGATGCATCTCCTTGAGTATAGATGGCGCTGTCTCAGTCACGTCTCAAGAAGAAAAACTTAAAAGGTCATATTCTGAAAATATTCGTTGTCCGACGCGTGGTGCAATGGTAGCGCGCTCTGGCATGAATCTGGAGAGATGCGGGTTCGATTCCCGCCGTGGCGGCGATGAATTTTTTTCAGAATCTATTAATTATTGTTTCTTAACAGGGAATACTGTGCATTCACTTTGGATTTCAATTATATATTTAACGCGGTAGCGTTAGCGACCTTCTCATTAACATCCGATAATCAGGTGCAACGACTGTAAAACGTTGCATCTCCTTGAGTATAGATGGCGCTGTCTCAGTCACGTCTCAAGAAGAAAAACTTAAAAGGTCATATTCTGAAAATATTCGTTGTCCGACGCGTGGTGCAATGGTAGCGCGCTCTGGCATGAATCTGGAGAGATGCGGGTTCGATTCCCGCCGTGGCGGCGATGAATTTTTTTCAGAATCTATTAATAATTGCTGAATTAGAATTTTTCAGATTGCAATTACATTTACATTTTGATACAGTAATCATAAATGCTGAATATTTTAGTAACACTAGAAATATTTTAACAGTGTAATACAGCAATTTAATATTTTGTTTGAATCTAGCATACTCAGCTGAAAAAAAGATACAAATGCAATCAATTCTTCCAGTAATTTGCATTCCAAAAATTGAAGTTTTCAGAATTAAGCTTCAATATGTCAGAACTTCAATTTCTCTATTTATTTATACCTTACTCTCAATGAAAAAAAAAATCCCCAGGACTTCAAATAACCCTTTGTTCATATGGGATATTAAACTGATGCAATGTTCAGGAAAGCTATACCTTTCACATACTAAAAAAAACATCTGCTAGATGACCTTTAGTTAGAAGTTGTAATCTGGCCCTAATAAATGTTGCAGGTGGTTAACTAATAAATGTTTCAGGACCAATACTATCCTGAGTCTTGGTTTCCTTGTAACCAAGCTATTTACCACATTATACAGCTAAAAAGTAATGCTTGACCAAAACAACTAAATCTGAGAAAATTGTAGTTTCATACCTTTATTTGGATTAACATTTTTATTAACCTAATTGGTTCCTTGAGGCCTGATTATGTTGTTATAAATCTTGTTAACTCAAAATGTTTTAAATTTGAGCTTGAAATTCTGAAACATAAGAATGAAAATAAATTTATCAGTTTGGTGTTTTAAAAGATTTGAATTGGTATTAATACTAAAAGTCTGCAAATCTGATTGTGCCAATATATAATAACTTTTGAAATCGTTGTATACATGTCACTCTTTTGCTTTCAATCATCAGTTATAATTTTAAAATCTGTATTACACTGCAAACGTTTTTTCAGTGCTTTTAGCTTTCAAGTTTTGTGATAAAAATTCCTAGCTTTATTTAGTTTTTATTAGTTTCACATAGGTAATTTTGATGAGTGGAATTTCTGGAATGTCATAAATATATAAAATGATTTAAATACTTGAGCATCATTGTAAAAATTAACTTGTTAATATTTGCTTAAAACAGTTAAATTTTTAAAAATATGTGATACTTGAAATTATAGTAACTGATTGTATATTAATTTCCTTTATTTGTGTATTAATAGAAATATGTGCGAGCTTGGCTTGCACGCATTAAGTATCAGAAGGATAGAAAAGCTGTTATTACATGCCAGTCCTCCATTAGAAGATGGTTTGCCAAAAGGGAGCTGAAGAGATTAAAGGTAATTTTTTTTATGAGGTCCATAATTTAGTTCTTTCATTTTACACTTTGATTTTAGTGATGTAAAAAGTTTCGTGACATTGTGTCACAGACATTTTTTGCTCTAATAAGAATAGAAATATGTAAAGAATATGCAAGACTGATCTCAGGTGGTTTTCCAAAAGTGTTGGTAAAAATCCTAGCTTTATTAGTTTTTCCTTAGTGAAGAACATTTTGGCCATTTAAAATGTTCATCACTAAGGATTTAGTAACCTGAAATCAGTATGTACATGATCTTTAAAAATAATATTTTCATATTCTTATTAATATCCTATATTATATTAACTATATTACACTCTTGACATTGAAAGTGTCCCACCCAGAAGGACATGTCGTACAAGCATGCAAATAGAAGGGTAGGTGTGCGCAGTTGAGATATGCAAGTGATGATAATCTGGAGCCAATGTCATGGCTCAAGAGATAAAAGGTGCAAGAAGGAACAGGGATGATATTGTGTTTATGCAGGTGGAAGTCATGTGAACAGTTGATATTAGGTGGTTCCGCTTGGAAATTGTTCAGCGAAGGTTGAAAATGCCTGGTTCACGCCGTCGGCAGATTTATCACCATTTGGATACATTTGAGAGAAGAAGAATTATAGGCCTATGTGAAGCTGGATGGACTACACGTTGTGTTACGGCCCATGTTCATTGGGATGCACGAACTGTTGGCAACAGTGGTGAAACGAAGATTCTAGCATGTGTCACTGAGGGAGTGGTGCTGTCTGATGTCAGCACAGCTCGATAGGCACATTGTTCAACATGCTCATTCATCACCACAGAGGTACTGCAGGTGATATTCAATGCGCTGTGTCAGCAGCCATGGACATCCCCATAACAACCTGAATGGTAAACCGAAGGTTGCATGAGGCACACCTGTGCTCTAGGCAACCGTTACGTAGACTGCAAACCATTGCAGTGCACATCTGGCTTGGTGCTGAAGTCATGTGAACTGGGGTCACAAATGGAACACTGTTGTGTTTAGTGATGAATCCCATTTCTGTCTGGGTGCTGATGATTGATGGATCCGTGTATGGTGACAACCTGGCAAGAGGACGGATCCAGCTTTTGTTCACGACTGGCACACTGCCCATCAGCCAGGCATAATAGTATGGGGTGCTACTGGATATGACAGCAGGTAACCTCTTGTCCACATCACGGGAACACTGACAGCTGCACGATATGTTAGTACAGTTCTGCAGCCCATTTTGTTAACATTCCTGGGAGGCATGCAGCAACCCATTTTCCAGCATGACAATGCCCATGTACACACTGTTAGGGTCTCCAGACAATGTTTGCAACATGTTCAAGTATTTCCATGGCTAGCACAATCTCCAGATTTATACCCAATAGGAAATCTGTGGGACCACATTGGACAACGTGTGCAGTCCTCTCACCAGCCGGCGCAGAATCTCAATGAATTATGGGAGCAAGTCAATGCTGCTTAGTGTGCAATTCCTCAGGACCATATCCGTCAACTGTATGACTTCATGCCACACCGTATTGCCATTCACGGCGGTGCAACCAATTATCTTCTAACCGCTGTAAGTGGCTACAAATTAAATCATGGTATGCCAATATGTATTGCTATGTGTGCGCTATATTTCACCCCTATCCCCTCACTCCTTCTGGGTGGTGCAATTTCAATCTCGTGCTGTGTACTTGTACTGTGAACCTCTACTGTAATTTTTGTTAAGCTTATACAGTTTTGTGATTACACAGAATATGCAATTTTATGCCAAATTTGTGTGGATTTTGGTACTTATATATTCTAATATATATATTCTGCCTTTATAGCCAACTATATATTCATCAAAACTCATTTTACTACTTGGAATGAGAGCTGTTTTGGATTTCTGAATGATATTTGGGAGCAGCTTGTCAATTTTAGCTAAAGGGTCATGCCAGGTTCATCTTTCTTTGGCCTCATAATGCTGTTGTCACTCAAATGTAGGCACTGTAGCAACAATTCAAATCTATTTCCGGGCATCACATTTGAGAACAATGGAGCACATATAACTAAATCTCTATACCACAAATTTCAAATAGGTGTCCCATAAAGTCGTTTTGCGCACCCCACAAGCAAACACGTTCTATCATAATCATGGCAATGAACTGTGTCTTAGTAGCTTCACTTGAGTGTGATGATCTCACAGGAGTATGGGGAGTATGATTGTGTTCATCCAAAATGAAGCAACTGCAAACAAAATTTTAATTTATGCTTTTGTATTTAAAGTATGTAACATTTAAATAATAAAACAACACTATAAATAATTATGTTTCACTTATTATTGCCTAAAATTAAATGTAGTTTTCTATATATTGAATAGTAACTGTTTTGGTCCTTATGTGATTTGAGTTTGAGATCTCTTCTTTAGACCAATATTCAGTTAAGACTGTGTTTGAACAAATTCAGTTGTGAGCACTGAAGGTTAAAAACATTTAATTTCTTCTGTGCCAGTTTTTACTGCAATCTGTTTATCTGTACTGAGGAATATCCTAGATCAGTTCCTTGCTACTTAATCAAATCTCAGCAATATACATTTGTCTGATATTCTATTTATCTTATATTTTCATCAGAAATAAAAAAAATTATCCCAATCTTTGCTGTTGCTCTTTTTTTACCAGGGATACAGTTAACTCATTCTTTAGTAACAAAACAGCTTCCTACCTGTGTAACCTCACCAGTGTCACCTCAGCTCATGTTTCATAGAATTAGGAAGTTAGAGGCTGCAAGGCAGTCTCTTCCCCCAAATTGCTCAAGCTTTCACTTGAGAGGTTAGGAAAGCTAAAATGCTTTGCTCTGCTCAGAGTCTAAAACTCACTTTTTAATATACTTAAAATTCCTTTCATCAGTGTCTTCTAGTTCTTCAGAAAAATCGTCTATTTGTAGTCAGGGAAACCTAACAATTCTTAGATGTTTAGGACTAGATTTAGCAAAATGCTTTAAAAAATGTTTTTCCTTATTTCCAAAAGCATTTCAAAACTTTATGGAAAACTGCATTGGCAACAGTTCAGATCGAACTAGTGACTAAAAATCAAAGTTCTGTAAAAAGTGACATAAAGTGAGCAACAAAGATGAGGATTCTGAAAAATGAGTTTTTAGGAACAACAGTTACAATAATAGCAAATGTTTTTTTTTAAATTTTACAGTGTATAAAAATTGACACCAAATTGAAAAGGTAAACATTATTTGTTAAGTTTAAACTATATATTTGTATGAGACACATTAATAAAACTTAGACTAATTCCTGTTTCTAAAAAGTTTTAAGTTTCTTTCATTGTGCTGGCAATACACACCAGTACCAACATTCTGTGGGGGCCACCATTTTGAAACACTGTACCACATTGTGAAATTGTACAGCATTAATGAGATAGAAAGATATAAAAATGTTTCTTGCAAAATATATGTAACATATATGTTTCATATTTTTTTCACCTCCATTATGGTTATTAACTTTCTCAAAAGAATGAAGAAGTTATGCCCCCTTACCCCACTCCCAAATCTGATTTTGGGTAGATGTGTTTATCTATAATGGAATGCAATGGAATTTTTCCACTAATGAATAACAAATGACTTTCATGAGGAAGCATTTTCTTATTAAGCTCTTTGTACACTTGTGAGAGATCCAGGAGGTTAATTATTTCTTTAGATTAACTCTTATTTATAGACCTCTGCTAGTTGACTCTTCTTATTATTGCTTTGTTTAATAATACACATTTACATATCTATATCATGTATTACATTGTATGATTGCTGCAATACAAGGTCATTATAAAGGAATACCCATATTTTAAAGTGCTATATTTTATTAAATAATCAAGTAGCAAAAGTAATTATGTATGTACAAAATGTCAAGGAATTGTCAAAGTTTCATTTTATGTCCAACAGACTTCAGTGTATGGTGCCAATCTGTCTGTATTCAACTTCTGTCTATCCTTATCTCAGCATCTCTTGCAAAAGCTGCAGTGACCAAAAAACCCACCAAAAAATGCACCCACCCAAAAACGAAGAAAAGTATAATGGTGTCAAATCAGGACTTCTCTTGGTCCACAGGATCAGCCCACTTCTATCAAGTTTAGAAATTTGGCATTTAAGACATTACATGTGATACTAATGCCACCATGTAATACTTACATCACACTGTTATAACAAGGAAGCATTGAAAATTTCTTGACATTTTGTACACACAATTACTTTTGTTACTTAATTGTTTAATAAAATATCACAAATTAATATGTTAAATACCTTTTGAGCAATTGAGTGAATGCTTCAATAAGATTACTATTTCCAATCCTCCATTAGCATTGGTAGCAATCTACTAGAGCAATAATTCTTAACTTTAAGAGTCCTTTAGCAACATAAATATTTTAAGTTTAAATGAAAATTGAAGCATATTACCACTGCTGTAAAGTTTTCTGCTTGCTGGCTTATGCAGAAGAGCTATTGATGGTACTTGTTGCAATTAGCTCTCAGCAGATGTTTTTAGCAGAAGTTCTGGATACCAGTCCTTTTCAGTATAATTCATCATGTTTGGAAACTATGTTGCTGAATAGTTGGTGACATGTTGTCATCATTGATACACTGCTGATATCATTAAATTGAGTTATCAGAATTGTCACACAGCAGCTTAGGTTAATTTTCGAAATAAATGGTGTTTTTTGTCAACTTTCTTCATATCAAATGATGGTTCAGTTGGTTTACAGTGTTGCTCATGCATCATTTAAAACATAGAAACTTTAACTCAAATAGTTAAAAGTTGAAAGTTAAAACCTTTTAAGATGGTGACATGTTTCACTCCAACTTGACTTGTGTGGGGCTTCATCTGGCAAAGTTAACAGCCGACATTAGGAAATTTACGAGGCTCTTCTCTAGCGGGGGTTTGCATCGTTATGGCTTTGTCCACATACAAGAAGGTTCCATACTGCTAGGAAGGGTGTTAATTCTGTATTGTTCTTTTTATGCAAATTTATCCTGTTTTTTTAAATAATTTGTCTGGTATTTGAATTTGCTACCAATGCTAATGGAGCAGTGGAAATAGTAAGCTTATTGAAGTATCCAATTAATTGCTCAAAAGGCATTTAATTAAATATACAGTGATATTATGTGTATTAAATTTGTTTAAACATTTACTGTGTTCTTAATATTATATGTAAATAACTACTTTTTGTACTGCTGGAAGACCGCTATTTTTTTTAGTGTGGTGTTCCTGCTTAACATTTCCAACTCCTTGTGTTCACATTTATAAAAACGATTTTTTCACAATGTAATGTGAATTTTTTCAAAACAGTTTTAAATTTTATCAGCTAATTTTAAGTAGTTAAAAAATAAATTTTAAACTATGTACTAATAATATGAGGGGTGATCATTTAATTCGTAGACTGACGCCATAAGTACTCGTACATAGCGCTTTTTCCAAAGTAACACAGATGGCACTGTGTTACTTTGGAAACCTGAATAAGTTTGGAAACTATGTTGCTATTCAGCAACATAGTTTCCAAACTTATTGGAGCTTTCCTTACTTATTTGAGTTAAAGTTTCTATGAGGAGTTAAAGTTTCTATGAGGAGGAGGCTCCATGTGCCAAGGTCATTTGGTGTCGACTGCTATTGTGTTAAGACTGTGATTCGAGTTGTGTGTCATAGATGTTCATTCAGAATGTCAGAAATTCAGACAGAACAACGGTATGTCATTTGTTATTGTGTTAGGCGAAGCCTAAGTGCTGCTGCGACTGTTGAAGAGATGAGTGAAGCCTATGGTAATGACTGTCTTCATAGGTCTGCCATTTTTAAGTGGCATTAGCAATTCAAAGAAGGACATGAATCTGTTGCCGATGACCTAAGACCCAGCCAGCCTTCTTCCTCAATAACTCCTGAGCAAATCGATAGAACCCTGGCAAACCTGAATGAAGACAGACGAATAACACTTTGTGAAGTGACTGTAAAAATGTCAGTTTTATGCGAAAGGGTTCACGCAATTGTGAAAGCCCATCTGAAAATGTCACGAATCTGTGCTCGATGGATTTCACACAGTTTGACTCCAGAACAAAAAAAACGGTACAGCTATGCAAGGAGATGCTTAATCATTTTGAAAGCCAAGGTCCAACCTTCATGAGTTGAATTGTGACTTGCGATGAAACTTGGATCTTTCACTACGATCCCGAAACAAAACAATAGTCGAGTCAATGGAAGCATCCTGGTTCACCGAGA